>JAGFZM010002827.1:0-17398 GCA_017657215.1 Limnothrissa miodon | reverse complement strand
ATATTAACTACAATTATCTTAGTTTGGCTACGTTATCAAATAACATTAAAAACGTTAAAGCTATGGTCTATGATTTTGAATATTTGTAATTATTATCAACTTTGTTTAAATAGTGATTATGGTACAGTGGACCGATCTTCACAATGGGCGGAATTCTCCAGGGTGCTCAAGTCATAAAAAAGCGCGTAGCTGCTCGCTTTTCAGCCTGCGCGCATTCTGCCATAGGCTCAAATCAGTCACTTGCGCGCCAAAAGCCCAGTTGCGCGCTTAAGGCGGAGCAACCCTGAAACCAGGGTGTTCCTCATGGAAAGTTTCCTTAGGCGTATTCTCCTCCTGACTTAAAGGTCTCCTTCCACAATAAACAGTTTAATACTTGATTTTTTTACATTACCATAGGTCAGCCCAAGTTGCACTTGTATGCTCAACTTCAAAATGCTCTCCTACCCCTGTAGTCTGTATTCGCCTGTGATAGAAAACAGCCGGGAAAAACGAGCGAATTGGAAAAGCCGTACAAATGTACGTCACTTTGAACATTAGCAATGCAGTTAGCCCGCCCTCAAGGAAACATTATTAGGCTGCCTGCAGACAGACCCACTAGAGGGAGCGTCACAGTGCTGTTAGCCAATCAGAGGCGATACGTTTCCATATCATTAATATTCATAAGAATCCTCTCGCACTATCCCTGCACTCGTTTTCACCTAACTGAAATAGCTTGAAACAAGACAACCACAGCATATTTTTGTCAAAACCAACTCTCATGACATTATTTTAGACAAGAGACCACCACAAATTAATGAAAATAAGATGGAATGAGACCTTTAAGCCTTTTTACTGTTACGCACCTTTGAGGGCTGTATTAAGGTCAAGCGCCACTATATGGTGAAATAGTATATTCCGTTTGATGTCGGTCACAGCCGATTTTGAACATGCCAATGTTCGAGACATTGTATATTACCCTTGGATGCATGGTTAGCCTTTGCTGAAGATGGCGGCGCACGTAGCTGCAGCGGCCTGATGTCCCACTGGTCGGTGTGTTTGGATGTTTTTGTACGTCTCGTGTTTTGTTTTGTGTACGGTCAGTAAAGCGAATAACATCTTCAGCTGACATGATCTCCTTAAGATCGGAGTGAGTTACCGTGGGAGTGTGACTATCGAATTTATCCGCTTGCACAAAATACCGGAGGAAGTAGCGAGGAGACCGGGCGCTCCGTGGATTACTATCCCAGCGGAGAGGAGACGCAAGCGGCGTCGGGAGAGAAGGAGGAAGCGGGGCTGCCGGGCTGGCGTGCTAACTAGGCTAAGGAGGCAGCCACTTAGACCACCGCTCCCTAGTCTATTTCTCTCGAATGCCAGATCCTTGGCGAACAAGATGGATGAACTAAGCTTACAAATAACAACGAACAACCACATCAAAGACTCATGCATCCTTCTGATCACCGAATCCTGGCTGCATCAGTCCATTCCGGACTCTGCTATTCAGCTAGCAGGCTACACAGCACAGCGCCAGGACCGAACAGAGGACTCCGGTAAGAGAAAGGGGGGGGAATCTGCATGTACGTGAACAACAGCTGGTGTACCAACACGGTGATCACAGACCGCCATTGTTCACCGGACTAAGAATATCTGACTGTCAAATGCAGGCCCATTTACCTTCCAAGGGAGTTCACCGTCGTTATAATAACAGCTGTTTACATACCACCAGATGCTAATGCTAACGTGGCAATAGCACTTTTGCACACAAACATTGGCAACAAACTCAGCAAATACCCTGACACATCATAGCTGGGGATTTTAATCACGCGGATTTAAAAACAGCAATCCCTAACTTCCACCAGCATGTGAAGTGTGCCACGAGGGGTGAAAACACTCTGGACAAAGTTTATTCAAACGTCAAGAAGGGCTACAGGGCCAAACCTCTACCACACCTGGGCCAATCTGACCATTTATCCTTGCTCCTAATTCCTGCATATGCCCCAATCAGGAAAACTGCGTCAACCATCACAAAAACTGTAACTACATGGCCAGAGGGCACCTCTCAAAAGCTACAGGACTGCTTTGATAGAACCAACTGGAACATCTTTGAACATCAAGACCTGGAAATATTCACGGACAGTGTGCTCTGCTACATCAAACACTGCATAGACACTGTTACAGTGGACAAACAGATACGGGCTTACCCCAACCAAAAGCCATGGATGACCCGAGAAGTCCGGCAGCTGCTAAAGGAGAGGAACAACGCCTTCAGGTCTGGTAACTGGGAACACTACAGTGTGGCTACAGCCAACCTGAAAAGAGGCATTAAGGAAGCCAAGGCAGACTACAGGACGAGGATTGAGAACCATCTGGAGAGCAAGAACAGCCGGCTGGTGTGGCAGGGTGTCCAGCAGCTGACGAACTACAAGACCAACCTAGGCGCTGCTGAAGGTGACCCAGCACTGGCGGAGGAGCTGAACATCTTCTTCACGCGCTTTGAAGTCACCGCACCGGATGCCTCAGAGGCACAGCAACACCACACAGCTCACAGCAGTACCATCATCACTATGGAAGAACATGAAGTGAGGCGCACCCTGCGGGCCGTCAACCCGAGGAAGGCGGCCGGCCCAGATGGCGTAACGGGACGTGTGCTGAGGGACTGCGCAGACCAGCTTACTTATATCTTCACCAGGATCTTCAACCAATCCCTTGAACAGTCGACCGTCCCACCCTCCCTCAAGACCTCCACCATAGTACCCTTGCCCAAGAAACCTCACATCTCCAGCCTAAATGACTACAGATCAGTGGCACTCACACCAGTGGTGATGAAGTGTTTTGAGAAGCTTGTTCACTATCACATCACAGCAGCCTTACCCCGCAGCCTTGACCCCCACCAGTTTGCCTACAGAGCAAATCGATCAACTGAGGACGCTATAGCTATAGCACTCCATGCCGCCGCAACACACCTGGAAAGGCAAGGAAGCTATGTGCGCATGCTTTTTGTAGACTACAGCTCTGCGTTCAACACCATTCTTCCACACAAACTGGATGTCAAGCTAAAAGAACTAGGGCAGCCCCACAGTACCTGCAGGTGGATCAACAGCTTCCTCACAGACCGCAGACAGAGAATGAGAGTGGGATGTCACACATCGCCAGCCTTAAGCCTAAGCACTGGGTCACCGCAGGGCTGTGTGCTCAGTCCACTGCTCTACTCTCTTTATACACACGACTGCACCCCCGCTCACCAGAGCAACACCATTGTGAAGTTTGCAGATGACACTACCGTGGTGGGGCTCATATCTGGGGGAGACGAGTCTGCCTACAGAGATGAGGTGGAGCGCCTGTCTTCATGGTGCAAGGACAACAACCTTCTCCTAAACACTAAAAAGACCAAAGAACTCATTATAGACTACAGAAGAAACAAGACAGAAGTCCAACCACTAATCGTCAGCGACGACTGTGTGGAGAGGGTGGCAGACTTCCGCTTCTTGGGAGTCAACATAGAGGAGAACTTATCCTGGAGTGTGAACACCTCTGAGCTGCTGAAAAAGACCCAACAGAGACTGTACTTCTTGAGAGTACTAAGGAGGAACAACATCACACAGAGACTGCTGGTGTCTTTCTATAGAGCCTCCATCGAAAGTATCCTAACGTACTGCATATGCATCTGGTACGCTAGCTACACAGCGGCTCAGAGGACAGCACTACAGGGAGTCATCAACGCTGCTCAAAGGATCATCGGCTGCCCTCTCCTCACACTGGAAGACCTTCACAGCTCCCGCTGCCTCAAAAAAGCCCATAACATCATAAAGGACACCTCACACCCTGGACACCCCCTGTTCGAACTGCTGCCTTCAGGTAAACGGTATAGAGCAATACACACAAGGACAAATAGACTCAAACACAGTTTTTACCCAATTGCAATAACATGTCTTAATGCTACTAAAAGTAGAAAATGATCACCTAACTGCCTCATGAATTAATTAAGTGCTGACTGAATGCTTGGTTATAAGACATATGTAAAATACAATAGATAAGCAATACAATACATACATTCCCTGATATTTGCTACTCTAACTCATCTCCTTTTTCTGCCCCCATGCCATGGCCACCCTGCTGGGAGACATCCCTGCCTTCCGCCGCTTGACTCGGCACACCGCGCCTCCTGGATGGTGCTCAACCACTCTTCCTGATGATGCCATCCTGCTGAGCGTCCCTGACCTCCAGCCACCAGCTCTGCAAACAACCCTGTCATGGACCTTGATATGGACTAGTCCACACCATAATCCTCTGATGATGTGAGAGAGACTGGGACTTGCTGTACCGTGAAGGAGAGCCTTTACGGATCCCGGGTACAGCAAGATGGCAGCCTTCCGCTGCCTAAATCCAGCTTCTCTGGCCTCCAGCCACCAGCTACACAGACAACTCTGACATGACTATATATTCACACCATATCTTCTCACATATATGTTAGAGATTGGAACTTGCCCTAGGCAGTTGGGTTAGCACATTGAGTCGTCGGAACTGCCCAAGGTTTCTTCCTTTACCAAAACGAGAACAAACAAAAAATGCTGATAGGGAGTTTTTCCTTGCCGCTGTTGCTCATTTGTGCACTTGCTGTTAAACGCGATGCGACATGTCTTGTTGAATGCGCTTACATGATTGATTGATTGTTGATTGTTATATCAACTGGATGTATGTTGACTGTCTGTATGTGGCTTAGGCCTTGCTTGGGTGTATTACTGTATTAGCACTTAAGTATTTATTATATTTATTATTTTATGTGATGATGCACTGACCAGAGACATCTCTCAATTTCATTGTACCTGTGACAATGACAATAAAGGACATTCATTCATACATTTCTACACTACATTTAACACAACCACAAGAAATTATCAGACAAAATAATCAACTCTGTTACGTTTTTTTTATAATCCTCGTCTGTCATCTCTGGAGGCCTTCAAAAAGCTCTTAAAGACCCAGCTATTGAGAGAACATCTTCTATCCTAGCACTAAAATTAACTGAAGCACTATTCCCTAGCACTATGCTCCTTAAGGTTTCTGCTATGTAGCTTGATTGTTATCCTCTTTTTGTAAGTCGCTTTGGATAAAAGCGTCTGCTAAATGCATAAATGTAAATGTCTCCTGTTTTAAATATTGTTCAATTAAAATAAGAGAATACGACGATATTTCTACCATGTTCTCAAAAATTAAAACCAAAATACTAGTCCTGCACTGCCTTGCTTGAGTGGGAACGAGAGAAGCACGTATGTATGACTCACTCACAGACACCCCACTCTGCGTTTTGTTTGGACCGTGAGGCCTTTGGAGCAAATCAGCTATGCTTTCGAAGCAATGATCCACTAAACTGGGCGGTGATCATCAAGGTCACAAGCGATTCTGGGATCTGGGTTGTTCCAGAGAGTTCTACTGCATAATCTTAAATCACACAACGGATTTTGTAGTAGTTAGAGAAGTGCACAATTTCGAAATGACATCACTTTCAATGAGATCGATTTTTGTGTGTGACTACAATCTTATCTTTATTTTTGCTCCCTGTCCTCCATGGAACAAACAGGCTAAGGTAGAAGGAGCACATTTTAAATGTTTTTCGCTGGTGAAGAAGTGCTAAATTAATTATTTCTTATTTTTTGTCATTGCGTACAGTTTATGAATTCAATGAAATTGTATTGTTCAATTGTATTCGCAAACGTTTTGCGGTGGATGAAATATTATGTCAATGTGTTAATTGATTTGTGGTCTTACTTTGACTTTGATAGCTTAGCTTACAGGCACAGACGTTTAATCTTGTCATGTGATATGCCTATTCCAATTTAAAGTCATGGTTTGCACTTTCTGTCGTCTACAACTGCTTTTTCATGGTTAATCCGAAAGTCCTTATTCCATGTTTTCCTGATAGCCACCTTGGCACAGAGACTGCCTTCATTTTGGGTTAGCAACGCCCCTGTTCCTAAACCCGCCTGGAATTCGAGTTAAGCGCTATAGGAGGAGCAAGCACCTAACGTGGAGAATACACGCAGCACAAAGGCGCTTAAATGAAATCGCGTAAAAACAGACTTACGCACTTATCGGAGAATTCCGCCCAATATGAATAATCAAAAGAACGAAAAAAATTCATTCAGTCTATCAGCCATAATCCAGCATAGAAATTGACCAATCCAATCCCCTCGTCTCCCCTGCTCCTCGTCATCCCGCCTCCTCCCGCATCGTCCCCTCCCACTCCTCCTCCGTTTCCGATTACTCCCCCGTGATTATCTTAGCAGCTAGGGGGGAGTAATCATTGTACACTGAGGTGAGGTATGTGGTTTTGGGGGGTGGCTTTTTTCAAATCTGTCTCAGAGGCTGAAGTGATTTTCAGAAACATAGATCATAGCTTTAAGGCACAACAGCTGCAATGTTTTAGAAAAATTAGTTTGTTACTCACCCAACAAACCGAACGTCAGAATCTCTGTTCACCATTTTTCCTTCAGAACTATATAAATAAATGATTAGATAATACACTCTTGTCGCTATTGTCTACATCACCATTTAAAAGTTTAAATAAAATGACGGATAATAATGGAAAATGACGGAATTTTTACGACCAAATGAAAAAGTCTAACGCAACCACTGAATTAAGGGGACATTTCTCTACTTGGACTATCGTCAGATTATTCCACCCCAACCATTGATTGGCATCGGTTACAGGCTAAATAGACTTTCAGTCAGCCTTTACCTGAAATTTACTCTAGAGCATTGTCCACAAGACCATTGAAGCGGACAGGAAGGTAACTGGCATCATGTACTAATGTAGGAAAGTCAGTAAATGGAGAGGGAAGATCTTCTCCTGCAGCAGAGGACATATCCACAGCTGACAGGCTGGTAGAGGTGTCGATGACCGCAGGTAGTGTCTCGGTCTCATTATGTGTGGTAACATTGCCTCTGCATGGTTTCACAACTCCACACCGGGCCATCAGCTTTCTAAAGTTATACTTAAACTGGCTGGCATTCGGGTTGTTATTCCAGCCACCTTGAAAAAAAAAAAACATTGTATTTTGTAAATTGTAAGTTTTTTTTTTTTTGGAAACAAATAGTCAAACAGTGACATTTTTCTGAATACTTGATATTGTTTGTGACACCTTTGAGGTACATCTTTACCAAAAATGGAAAAAAAAACAAAACAAAACAAAAAAAAAAACAACAACAACATGGGCCAACAAACTCGAAACATTTTCTGAAACTTTGCTTCACTTGGTGTTGCGGCTGGTAAATATAAATTATGAACCCTACCGGATGCTCTGATGGAGTTAAATAGGAGTTCCAAGTGGTCCTGGCTGAATCTGTAGGTCAGGACATATCGCTGGCCTTCAAGCAGCACAGGAACCATTGACATCAACGTATCAATGTTGATGATGAAGCCCAGAACAGAAAGATGGAAGATGTAAGTATTTGCCAATCTCCATGATTGTTCATTTTTAGTATATTTAACCGCCCATTCTTCCTAAGTTCCTTTACCTTTTTCAGACCATTCCACTCCCTCCCCCTACTGGTTTCTTCACCAGAATGAAACTGATTTTTTGTATTTTTATCTGGAACAGTACGCTCCAGACTACGTATGACTTTGTTGTACTTACCATATGACAGGGGAGGGCTGGGAGTACCTTTCCTTCAGGGCTACAATTGGGCCCAACTAAGAGCAGTCTCATATTGGTTTGAGCCTAATTCAGCATTGCATTGAGTGATGATGAAGGAGATCTCAACCTCCAAACTCCCCTTAAGTTTATACCTCTACTCAGCTAACATCTCCACATTGAAAAATGTACTTTGAACCCTTTTGTTAGAAACACAGTACTATCATGACATGAGGTGTTAAATTACCTTAAAGAAAAAACTCCTTTATCACAGTTCACCCCTTTATCACAGTTCGTTCCCTTTGGGGGAACAAGAACTTTGCACCTGGGGCCAAGGATCTGGGTTTTAAGTTATGGGCGGATAGAGGTATCAGCAAAGTGTCAGATTTATACGACAATAACATTCTTTTGAGTTTCAAGGAGATTAGGCAAAAGTATGAACGACTCAAAACACTTTTTAAAATTTCTTCAGATAAGAAACTTTATATTGAAAACTCAAAATTCCTTAGATCTCCCCACCCAGAACTCTTTGGAAAATACAGCTGTGAACCATTATGGTTCAATTTTATCAGATCATTATGGCTGGAAGTAAAGTAGCCACAGATGATAAAAGACGTGCATGGTGCTCAGATCTAAAGGAAGAAATTACTGTGGAAGAATGGGAGGAAGTGTGTTTAAAGTGTCATGTTCAAAACATAAATACACGTTTTAAATTATTACAGTACAAATGGCTGATGAGAATGTATATTACCCCAGAGATGCTACACCGTATTTACGCCAGACACTTGTGTCAAATGTGGTACACACAAAGGCAGTTTGTGTCATTGTATTCCATTATTCCATTCCATTATTCAAGAGTTTTGGAAGGAGATCATTACAATCTTATCAAAGGTCATAAATGAATCTCTTCCTCTGTGCCCTAATCTTTGTATATTTGGAATTTTTCCAGAAAGCTGTACTTTTAGTGTCAGGAAATTATGGTCGTATTATGCCTGCTATAAGCCAAACACAAGATTGCAATGGCATGGAAATTAGTTCATAGACTAAGTAGGCAGAGTTGGGCTGAGGGGCTGCTGCAATGCATTGCTATGGAAAAACTAACTTGCATAGTCAAGGGGAAATATCAAAGATTTCTAAAGATATGGGGTTCATTTATGGAATCTAGGAGGAGATAATTTAACTGTAAGCCTGTAACCTGTTGTGTATGTCTACATGTACATTCCAGACTTCTCTGGCGTTTTATTTATTTATTTTATCTTTTTTTGTCTCCCTTTTATGTTTTATGATGGGCAATATACCAATTAAAACATGTGGGTTTGCTTGATAATGGATGCGCCTTTATATGTTCTGTTTTGTATTATATCTTTTTTTGACTGGAAAATGTTAACATACTTGTCAAAAAAAAGTAAAAGTCTTAAAGCATCTAATATTTATTGTACTTCAGTAGGTAAAGTAGTCTATAATTAAATGTACTTAAGTAATGAGAGTAAAAGTACAGGTAGGAAACATGTAGCTTAAAACAACAAAAAATAGCAACACTGTTATATATTTTCTTCCATTTATTTAAATTTACTTCCAAGGCAAAGGATAGAAACCAGCCATAATCATTTTTGTGCATTAAGTAATGATTTTGATTTAATCCAATTTCAATTGTTTCCTCCAACCCAGAGTTTTAGATCCTGCAAATGTAGTAACTGCAGACATTGCAATAGAGGTGACTGAACCTTTACAGTATGTCACTCATGAGCCATTTAATCATTTAAATGACTATGAAGAAGGTAAATTAAAGAGGGGCTAAGCAACATTCTGTTTTTCTCTCTCACGAGCTCCCTCTAAAGACCGCTGTATTGCATTGTATTGCACTGCATTCTCTTGGAGGCGGACCGCGGTGCTGAACATTGCAAGTGCTGTATCTACCACTATTGGCCACGGTGGCGCATTCTACACCGTTCATTCGCCGTGTAATGACTCATTTTAGCATCCTAAACAGTATGAAACGGATTAATTCAATGAAAAATGTTGCATAGGGGGCCTTCAACCTAAAAAGTTGCCTGACAAATCAGCTTCACCAAAACAGCCAGTTAGTCTACAACAAGCTTCAATTAATTCTTATACTTGTAACTATACAGCCTATTAAAAACGTACTGAAGTAAAAGGTGACAAATTCTTAACAACTCAAGTAAAGTACAGATACTCCCAAAACCCTGTTGTTAACACAAATGGTTGTTAACAGAGTTGACCCATAAGTGCTATAGACAGATAATATTGCCTATAGGCTACAATAACAAAATAGTAGCAATAATAATAATAATAATAATAATAAAAAAATGACAAAATAATCATAAAAAATACAATAATATTGCAAAGAAATAAAAGCAGCACTAGTTGCAGTGTTACATTTTATTGCACTATAGACATATTGAAGGCAACTTTAGACATGGGCTGTGTACAATCAATCAATTAATTGTGGGTGGGAGCACTGCAATCGAAATGTGCATACTTACAAAACATTATCACCAAGCAAGCGGTGCCTCCAGTGCTACAGTGCTTTTATTAGGTGTGAAGGAACTATAGACAATTTATTTTTCAGGGTTTCCCCAGGTTTGATCACACCAAGACTAAGACCATTTCAATAAAAATTTAGATCTTCCGCACGCCCATTATGTGGTTGAAAAACACCAGATAAAATCCCAATTATAACTATTACTAACAAATGTTAAAATTGTGAACCACGCTAAAAATAAATCCGTCCAGCCCACGGTATGCCAGTTAGAAATACATATGAACAAGTGTTTGCAATACAACTGTAATGCTTTTGCATATGCCTGTATAGTGACTAGCAATTATTTTTCTGTTGGACCTATACATTTAATCAAATGATTTACCAGTAGCAGCTTATTAGAATGACTGGTTTGCCGTTTTTTAATTAATTAAGAAAATTAATAATAGACAGAATTATGTTTAGATTATCGTTGGTTCGGCCCTACAACACAGCTCGGATTTTTCATGTGGCCCCCGATAGAAATTAATTACCCACCACTGGATTAGAGCATCACAAATGCTGAAACAATTTCTGGAAATTCTGGAAATCAAATCTAGGCCTAAAAAGATCTGATCTATAGATTTCTGAAATGTTTGATGTATAGACTTGCATGATGCTTTGACTTTTGCCCCAAAATTATATTTAAAGTTCGTTTGTTTATTAATTTGACCATTAAATCACCTTCAGCCAGTCACTGTAGATACATTTGCTCATGATGTGTATCTGTGGTCAATCATGGCATTTGGCGCGAAATCCTAAGTATGACGTACGGCCTACCATTGACTGTAGCCTACGAGATGCACTGTCCAGAATACTGACACAGAAATATAAAAAAACAAGACTACAGTTTGCCAAAATATACATAAATAAGCCAAAATCATTCTGGGAAAAAGATGAGACCAAGATAGAGCTTTTTGGTAAAGCACATCCATCTACTGTTTACAGAAAAAAAGAATGAGGCCCACAAAGAACAGAACACAGTATCTACAGTCAAACATGGTGGAGGTTCAATGATGTTTTGGGGTTGTTTTGCTGCCGCTGGCACTGGGTGCCTTGAAAGTGTGAAAGGACTTATGAAATCTGGGGATTACAAAAAGATTTTGGGTCGCAATGTAGGGCCCAGTGTCAGAAAGCTGGGTTTGCGTTGAAGATCTTGGGTGACCCCAAACATACTTCAAAAAGCACTCAGAAATGGATGGCAACAAAGCTCTTCAAAGTTCTGAAGTGGCCATCTATGATCCCATAGAAAACCTGTGGAGAGATCTTAAAATTGCTGTTGGAAAAAGGCACCCTTCCAATACGAAACCTGGAGCAGTTTGCAAAGGAAGAGTGGTCCAAAATTCCACACGAGAGGTGTAATAAGTTAATGATTGTTATAGGAAGCGACTAATTTCAGTTATTTTTTCCCAAAGGCTGTGCAACCAAATATTAAGTTAAGGGTGCCAATAATTTTGTCCAGCTAATTTTTGGAGTTTTGTGTGACATTATGTGAAATTAACTTTTTTTTTTTCCCTTTTTTTGTGCCAATGCACACAAACAGAATAAACATGTGTATAGCAAAACGTGTTAATACAATGCTTTTCTGTGAGAAATACTTGATTTTCTGGAAAAATGTCAAGGAAGTCAACATTTTGTCTATGACTATATATTGCATAATAAAAAGTAAAAAAAAAATAAATAAAAAATAAACAGCAGCCTTAAGATGGACCTTCAACTTGTCCTAGCCACCTTAGGTCAGCTTGAGTCGTCACCTTAGGTCACTTTTGCGCTTCTGGCACAGATAGTTTGTGTAAAAGTACGGGTAAAATGTAATCATTATACTGAAAATAAAAAAATGTGAATGTAAGTTTACCAACCTTTTAAAATTATTACGGAGACAAATGTAATCAAGTAGCACTCACCATCTGTAAAGCAAGTCCTTTCCACCAGCTTTATATCAACCTCCTGTATTTCCAGTCCCGCTGGCAAATTCAACCTAGCAAGACAGGGGATTGGACCAGAGACCGTTTCAAACGATCTTTTATTGGACCCTGCAAAATAAGGAGATGTATCCAAGCGACTTTACGTTACAGTCGGGCCTCTGTTCAGATTGGCTCGTTTCAGTGCTGCCATTTCTAGTTTGAAATTTTCATTTCATTTTTTAAAGTTTCATTTTCTCGCATCAAATTCAAATCACTGATGCTGACTTACAAAGTGCTTAGAGGATCTGCCCCTTTTTATCTAAGTGCTCTCATAAAGGCTCATGCTACCCCCCCGACAACTCAGGTCCTCCAATGACTGCCAATCGACTGGCAGTCCCGGCACCTCGCCCAAGGCAATCCAGACTCTTCTCATGTGTCATCCCACGCTGGTGGAATGACCTACCAAAAACAATCAGAACAGGGCCATCTCTGGAGGCCTTCAAAAAGCTCTTAAAGACCCTGCTATTCAGAGAACATCTTCTATCCTAGCACTAAATTGAACTGAAGCACTATTCCCTAGCACTATGCTCTTTAAGGTTTCTGCTAGGTAGCTTGATTGTTATCCTCTTTTTGTAAGTCGCTTTGGATAAAAGCATCTGCTAAATGCATAAATGTAAAATGTAAATGTAATGTAGAAGCAGGCGGGAGAAGGTGTTGAAGTTTTGGTATGGTCCATTGGATACCTTAAGCTACCTAAATTCAACAATAACAAGGTAAATGTGGGTTGACATTCTATAATCCCTGTGATAATACCAGATACATTTTAATAGTAAACAGACTAATAATACTGTACATTATTACAGCAGGTTAAATCTAAAAGTAGCTAAGTTCCTGAATCTTGCAAACTGCAGTTAACCATTCAGAACATTTTGACAGTTACTTAGCCACACCACTTGTATCATCTTTCATTATAAATATGGCATATCCTCAATTTAACAGTAGATTAGAAGAACTGGAGCTAAGTTAGTGTAATATGTCTGTCAATAGTATAATTCTGCCATACAAAGGCATTAAGTCCTTAACATCAGTTTTGGGTGAAAACAAGTTATTGCCATTTTTGGAACAAAGAACATCAATTTTATCACTAGAAAAGTACCTTGAATCAATTGATGTTTTTACCTTACAAACTTGTAACTTACAAAAACTAGGAAAAACATACAAACAGTTGTGGTCTTTAACATTTGTTCTTCTGCACTCTAGAAAACTGAAATGCAAAGTTACAGAGAAGTTAAGGCATTTAGCCTTTGTTTGACCAAGCTCTAACGTAAAGATACCGTTTGCCACACTAACGGTGTAAGGCCTATGTAACTGAAGCTTTCTCCCCACAAATGTTAACTTTAGTTAAGTCAAAGGAAAATTATCAGTGTCTTTTTTGATGGTTAGCTAACAATGAAAAATTAGGCTAACCTAGGTTAACTTTACTTCACACAGAAAACCCAACTGTTCCTGACCCTCACACTCATGTGAAAAATGGTGTGCCAGTTGCAACACCTGCATACTATTAACTACAAAGAACAACACGAGTAGCTTTTTAGACGCCTCATGATACACCTCCCCGGCAAGGAGAAATATTTACACCATGCACAAAAACCAAACCAGCAAATATAACCTAGATCACTTCATACTTTCTTTTGAAACGTGGTCAAAATCGGTGGAAAATACCATTTTTTAAGAAAGCAGTCCATTGTTTAAATCCATCAGCAGTTCTCAGCAAGGTCATTCGCAATATAAATGTGAAGGTTAGCCTTATGTATCAAAGTTATCAACATCGGGTCGTTGTCATTTAGTTTAAAGTATAACTGTGGGTAGGCTATTATCTACATTGGACTGTGTTGGTTGCAAAATATTATTTTAAGGCTATAACTGTCATCAGAAAAAATAGTAAAGTGATAAAAGTCAATGGTCAATTAGTTAGGGTATTTTGTCTTTGTATGACCCATTTTGTCTTTGTATGACAAAAAAATGCACCGGCAGAATACGGTAACTTCTGAATAAGGGTCAAAGGTTAAGTTTCATCTTAGCTATTCATCTATTCATTCATACAACTACTTGGCAATTTTTTAAAGCCCTTCCCATCATACAATTGGCCGGAGAACAGTTTTCTCAGTTTTATACTCTGATGAGTTAAGGTCTTTTGCCTTTGAAAGGCAGAATTAATCTCCAAGATGCAGCTGTTCCTTCAAATGTAACTGGTTGAAAACTGGTGGACACTGCTGTTAAACTTGCATTAGCCCTTGGCAGCTTAGATTCAGACTCAGTATTTTGCCTACAAAAGCTTGACTACCTCTGTATTTAAGTATTTCACTTAAAACTTGGATTTCTGTGACAGATACATAATCATTGTCAATGACAATTAAGCTGTGCAGCTGATAAACCATTATTGATTTAAAAAAAAATTGAATCACACATAGAAATAACCAAAACAAGGAGCCAAGAACACAATAGTATTTTTCATTAACATTCATTAAGGATGCATACTGTTACCAAAAACAACATAAATAGATAACATATGCCACATTATCTCACAGCACTTGATATGGAATGAGTATGGGTTACAGAAATCTGTGATTTTCCATGATTGTCTCTAAGTAGAGACTTCAGACAAAAGCATCTGCTTGGTTTGTAAGAAATCAAAGACACCTGGTCAATGTTCTATGGCCAGGCAAACAATTGAGGGCTGTGGCAGTCCATAAAAACGTAACATGAGGACGAGGAGGAAAGCAAACTTCTTTCTTCATTAGCCAAATTGGAAAAAGAAATTTCCTGGTCCAGAAGCTTAAAAAATAAGAAAATAAAGATAATTTTACAGACAGACAATTATGACATTTTCATCTAAAAATTACAATCAGGTTATGTGCCTACAGAACTTACCTTCAAAGCTAAAACCACCAGGTCCTCCAAAGAATGCTTTGAATATGTTGTTGGCATCCACATCTGAGGACAAATGCCAAAATGACCAAGCTTAGGTAACTGCAATCTTATCAACAGATTTTTTGCAGCCAGGCTCATATCAGTAGCCGGCCTCTTTTGGTAAACGGGTCTAAATAACAATGATTGATTGTCGGCGTGCATAGGTTGTGTGTGTGTGTGCGTGTCTGGCATGATGTGTATTGTGATAGCGGAAGGTCTGATTAATTGTCGTCTGACATACATTTAGAAATTTATACTACAAGGTGTTTAAGTATGCTGAAGAAAATTAGGGGGAACACACAGCAAGACACTATAAAATCGATGCCAGGCAGACGAGGGCGTGGAAAAACAAATAGCAGCACTCACCCAAGTGAGCTAGAGTTCAATGTGGGGGGAGGGGACCAGTTAGCGAGAAGGCTAAGCTGAGAGGCTGGGTTCTGGAATGTTGAGGGTGACTCGCAAGATGATCCAGGCAAAAGCAGCGGCAACTTCCCTTGAAATGACTGACCGCCGTTATTTATTTTTTTAAATTAAAAGCCTCCTTCAAATAGTAACCTGGGGGCGATGGTGGCACAGGTGGTAGAGGTGCCGTTTGGCAACCGGAGGGTTGCAGGTTCAAGCCCCACTCCATCTGACTACATCGAAGTATCCTTGAGCAAGTTACTGAACCCCATTTGCTCCCGGTGGCAGGATGGTACCTTGAATGGCAGCCACTGCCACCGGAGTATGAATGCATGTGTGTGAATGGGTGAATGAGAGGCATAGGTTGTAAAGCACTTTGAGTGCTCGTAGGAGTAGAAAAGCGCTATATAAATGCAGTCCATTTACCATAACCTGCCCCTTATTGTAGCCTGGTCTAAACAATTTTTTGTTAATTTTCGCCCCGGCTACATCATGAGGAAATACGGCAGCTGAATGCAAATTTGCCATGATGCACTTCAGGTATAAATGGTAATAAGCCACATCTTGAGTGATTAGAACATCATGGGTGACAAGTCTTTAGTCGCTCTAGCATTTTCACATGGTTTAAATATAAATTTGAGGATGTCTTCAAACCTAATTTTGTACAATTAGTGTACATGGCACCAGTTACTGACCTCCCATGCCATCATCCTCCAGATCATGACCGTTGTCATAGCGGGATTTCTTCTTCGGGTCAGATAGCACAGTGAAAGCTTCACCTACTTCTTTAAACTTTTTCTCCTCTTCCTTCTGGACCTCCGCACTGGCACCACTGTGACGGTCTAAAACATGTATACATTTTTGACATGTATATATCCCACCAGTTACACAGTATGTATATGAAGAGTTCAGATGCAAAATCCTGCAAGTCCATCTTCAAAAATGAAATTTGAATATTAGGTATAACAAAATAAATCACACCCAAACAATCCAATTGCAACTGAACTCATTAAGTAGATTCGTAAATGTATTGCAAATGGACTTCTAAACATCTAAACTCTTCATATGTTCCTATATTAGAAGGGAATGTGGATCAGGTACCTGGATGGTGCATGAGAGCACGTTTTCGATAAGCTTTCTTGATTTCATCTTCAGTGGCATTTTTGTCAACACCCAACACCTTGTAATAATCTTTCCTTTTACTTTTTTTCAGTTCCAGCTGGGCATTTTTTAACAGATGTTTATGATCTGAAAAAACAAGAACAAAAAAGATAAACAAAAATACAATAGATGAACAAAGGGCTAAATAAGCAAACTTGAGAGAAAATGGTATGCCACCAAACTTGAAGTGTTCCATCTTGCATGGAAAGACAGCCTAAAAGACTATAAGCAAGCACTTAATAATGC
Source organism: Limnothrissa miodon (assembly GCA_017657215.1). Lineage (NCBI taxonomy): Eukaryota > Metazoa > Chordata > Actinopteri > Clupeiformes > Clupeidae > Limnothrissa > Limnothrissa miodon. The sequence goes on along the minus strand of JAGFZM010002827.1, from coordinate 569 downwards.
AAAAACAGAATACTACTCCTCACTTATAAATGATAATAAAAACAATCTCAAATTCCTCTTTGACACAATATCACGCTTAACTAAAAGTAGGAATGAAGTGACACACTCCATTCCAATAACATTAGACAGCAATGATTTCATGATTTTTTTAATGATAAAACTGAATCTATTAGAGGTAAAATAAATAACACCATTCAAACCTCAAATTCAGCTGGTTCCCCTATAATGGAAACAGCAAGTCCAAGCCGACCTATAGCATACCTGGACTCGTTTACACCTGCCAGTATATCTGAAATTATCAAGCTGATCTCATCAAGTAAGGCCTCTACTTGTCTACTGGATCCAAATCCTACTGATCTCCTTAAGGCTACTCTCCCTAACCTAGCTGAGCCGATACTTAATATTATAAATCACTCTCTTGCAGCAGGACATGTTCCCAAACTTTTCAAGACATCTGTCATTAAGCCTTTCATCAAAAAGCCCAACCTTGACCCTGATGTCCTGGCTAACTATCGACCTATATCCAACCTCCCATTTATATCAAAGATTCTTGAAAAAATAGTGTCTAA
>JAGFZM010002826.1:0-10269 GCA_017657215.1 Limnothrissa miodon | reverse complement strand
AGTGTATTTGGCCAACTCCTGTTTTTCTGAGCCTTTGCCGACGCCTCCTCATGCAGGTGGAAAACTATAACTGGACCGATTGCATTTTGCCAAGTCCTCACGATACAATCTGGAAACTATGCTCGGCCCGACTGCAGTTTACCGTTGCCGAGTCACAGCCGATTCCCCCGCAGAAAATACGGAATTGGCCCGATCCTTCTTGCTACCTGGGTTAGGGTTAAAGGAATAGGCCACCCCAAAACGAAATGTAGTCTCTTACCATATTCCCCTGAAAACCTGTTTTTCATTCAGCCCCGTTGTTGTCCTGTTCCAGAAGCGCAGCGTTAGCTTAGCTTAGCATAGAGCGCTGTAACTGGGAGTTGCCAATTAGCCAGTCTTCTCAAAATAGTCATAAATGAACTCTTTTTCCTAATTTCGTTGTTTCACCTGTACATTCAATCCGAGTCCAAATGTTAATGGCATTATCACAAATTGGGTTTGTCTAGGAGTGACAAAGTCTTGGGACTATATTTTCGGGCAAAGTCACAGCCACAGTGTTTACGGAAGTTGGGGTTATCAGGGTCTACGCATATCAGCGGTGCTTTAGCTGTTTTAAGTGCCTTGTTCAAGGGCACATCAGTGCTAGCCAGGATTTGAACCCAGTTTATAGACTACTTGTATGCTAGCCAAGTTCCTTAACCGCTATACCACTACCCAGTGAAGTGAAGTGAAATGGCTGCTATATGAAATGTCACCTGGGGCAACGCAGGTTTCAGGTTATTACCAAAGAACCAGACCTGCTTTGAGGTACAACACAGTTGTGATCTACCAGCAACTTCAAACACCCAGTGCATTTTCACCTTTTGTTGAGGTGTAGGAACTTAAATGAGACAACTGGGAGGTTATTGGCTCATGCCTAAGTTATGGGTGGAAAAAAAAATACAGTTAAATTACAATTGTCTGTAATTTAAAGGGTCAGTGGGGTAGAAAGGGGCAATGGTGTATAAAGTTAATGATTGGTAAAAATAAACAGCAAGATATAGTTGGGGGGGAGGGTTGAGGTTGAACATGAGGTTGTGAGAACAGACAGGTTTGTGTTCAAATGAGGGTCATCTAAAGAAACACCCTAATGAAGGCATTACAGTGTGAGTGATATCTCGATTGGCACCTTCTCTCAAAACATTCAAGGCTATTGCAACATTCATATTATTGAGAGTGCTGTCATGATCCATAGCAGTGCTCCTGGGTATAACTTTCAGAAGCACAAATTTGTGTACGCCATTATTGAGCCTTAAAGCCTCTGTGTAGGATTTATCTTCTATTTATCTTTGTCTTTTATTAAAAATATATTTTTTATTTTAAAAATATAATGTAAAACGATGGTAATTACCTCCATGAATAAATTGTAGTGTTCCGGTAAACTTGGTAATTTCCATTTATATATAGATATGGCTGGGGACCAAAGAAGAATATCCATTTTGCGCCGCCATTTTCAAAAGTACGGGTTCTTGTAGGGGAGAGCAGTATCGTATATTCAGCTCCGCCTTTCGTGTTTCCGCTCAGAGACTGAGTAGCAGAAACTGAGATAAGAGCGAGCGAGCGTTCGGCCTCCGTAGCAAGAAATTAGGATTGTGGGAAGGGGAGGGCTAATACATTTTATTCAAACGTATGCAGTATACCACTTCGCCGATAGATGGGGAATTCTGATACGATCCTACACATAGAGGCTTTAAAGAACAATTTCTGATGGTCAAAAAATGTGTTCTGTGACTCCTTTAAATTATGCTATTTTTCCAAACAGACCCAGACAGTTCACCTGGTTGTTGGTGTTGGGAACGCTCTTGCTACAGTATAACAGAGGGGCATGGACTATATGTCAAATGTTCCACATTTATGAACTGCAAATCAACACTACAGCCATTGTCTGAAGACAGGCCTGGGGGTACTAAGGTCCTGATAGACTGTACTATGTTTCTATATCAAACCTAAAGGTCACAAACCAGTAGAATGAGAGGGAGTAGTGTATATTTTATTCTCAGAATTTTAAAGAACTCCTCCTTTACTTTGGTTTATTCAGAGCTTACAATGCATTTCACTTAATCATCAGGTTCTCTCACATAGGTGTTCCTGTGACCTTTGAGCACCTGGCACAGAGGATGTGCATGGACATTAAAAGCCTCTGTTTTTTAAAATAGATTCATCAACTAAGATGCTTAAACCATGTTCAGTTAAATCTTTGTTTTCCTTTAGTGTCAAGCTTGCAATCCCATAATAAGACAAAATAGGTTTTGTGTTACAGTCCTTATGGTTTGTGTAGGAGCTCCAAAAGGCCTGTCCATACCTTAAACAGAGAGTGCACATAAGCACCAACAACAGATTAAATAGGTTTCACTGACACAACTGTATATCAAACCTGTGAATTGCCACTGTTGCAGAGACTCACAGATTTTTCTCATTCTTTGTAGCTGAAATAGTATACTTTATTTTTCAATGAGGTTATAGTAAGCATGTGGAGGCAGATTTTTGCATTCTTTTTTTAAAGTGAAAAAGAACTACGGTATAAATGAGGGCAAATATCCAGGAACTTTGCTGTTGCTAGGTTACCGCCCCTAAACGTACATTCTGTTTTGACTGATGTCAATAGAGTAAATAGGTTGGGGAGAGTGAGGTAAGATGAGCCAGTGGGTAAGTTGACCCACCCCTTGTATCTTGGTAATTGTCCACGTTTTGTCATGTGACCATAAATTCAGGGAGCCCCCTATCATTAACATCCTGCTGTGAAAAAGAGAAGCACATTGGAGAAGAGGTAAGTGTATTACACACACACAAAAAAAAAACAGTTTTTTGCTTGTCAAAGTAAAATTTATGCAAATCAGCTAAATAATTAATAATGTATAAAATAATCTGAATCAGTTTACTAAACATTAGCTGGAATTGCTCAGCTAGCCCATTTTTTTTCTCTCAAAATGGTGGCTATGGGGCAAAGTGAGCCAAAGGCAATGGGGTAAATTGATCCAGTGGTTCAATTTGCCCCACCATAAGACACTGGACTTTAAGTAAGAATCTGACTTATTAAAAGGTATTTTAGTTCAGTATACTCAACCCTTTTTTGCATTTGTCATAAGTTAAAGCAGCACCAAGGAGTTTTGAAAACGACACCCTCCACAGATTGGAACAGAAGTATCCCATAAGGCAAGTCAATTGTAGTTTCAGATCGCTACCTGATTGGGCAAACTTGTTAAGCGCCGTTAAAGCCGATAGAGGGCTGCAGAGCAAATGCAGCAAGTATTGTTCACCTTGTTACGGGTTGATGGACCACCAAAACAATTTTGAAAACATTATTTTAAGGGTTTAAAAAGTCTTTGGTGTCTCTTTAACTATAACTGAAAAAATATCATGCCGAGAACCTACAGTACAACCTGGGTCAAGGGAGGAAAGTCCATCAGATCAGTGGCAAAAGAGAGAAATGTTGATAGGTCGACATTGAGGAGGTACACAAAAAGAGGGACACGAAGGAAGTGAAAACAGGGTACAGTGGAACAGCAGCAGCAAAGAGAGTCTTCTCTGAGGAGGTAGAGAAGGAGCTAGCAAACCACAACAAGAAGCTGGCAGAGCAGTTCCATGGCATTTCTCCAAAGAAATGCTGTGAAGTAGCATTAGAATTGGCAGAAAGGAACAACATCCTTACGCCCAGCAACTGGAGACAGAAAGGCTTAGCCGGTAGGAAGTGCAGGAATCAACACAGCACAGTAGGCTGGTATAGACTTGTTTATTTTGTGTAGTTTACTGTAATACTATTATTATTTAAGGTAAAGAATAGTTCAATATTTTTTTAGGCACGCCACCATCTCTCCTGTTGATTGCCTGAAGCAACATCTTTGGGAAGAGCTATGGCCTTCAACAAGACTACAGTTTTTTGACAATGGACAGGTGACAGAAGTCTAACTGAAGACATTAATAAACATTTCTATTAACAACTAATATTAATGAATAACTTAAGTAATTAGTACAACTTAATTATTAACTATTTGTTTATTACAATTACACACAACAGGTGAATAAATAACTTTACTAATTAGCTATACTTGCTACAGGCAAATTTTTATTTTTGCATTACACTAAGCATCATTTTTTTTAAACATGCATAAATTCCCTCCGAACATGATATTTAATGTTGATGAGACGGGTGTAACAACAGTGCAGAAAGCCACAGCAGGTGGTGACAGAAAAAGGGAAAAAAACAAGTGGGCTCCATCCCATTTGCTGAAAGAGGTGAGCTTGTGACTGTGGTCTGTGCTGTCAGTGCGACTGGTAATGCAGACCCTCCTATGTTCATCTTCCCAAGGGTTAGGTACAAAGACCGTTTCATTACAGGAGCACCACCAGGATCAATTGGTACCACCACAAGATCAGGCTGGATCAATGAAGACATCTTTGTCGTGTTCCTTGAACATCTGGTTCAGCAGACCCTGACCTGCCACTGCTGCTAATCTTGGATAACCATGAAGCCCACATTTCACAGAAGGCTTTAGACCTAGCAAAAACAAGTGGTATTGTTATGCTCACAATTCCACCCCACACTTCCCACCGTCTGTACCCTCTGGATAAGTATGTGTATGGTCTGTTCAAAACCTATTCTAACAGAGCTCTTGATGGCTGGATGAGGTCCAACCCAGGCAAAACGGCCAGTATATATTGCTGGCTGTGTGAATGATGCTGTCATGTCAGCAATGACACCTCGAAATATCTCCTCGGGATTCAGATTTTCTCTTACAAAATTCTGATGCAGAATTTGAGCCATCCATGTTGTCAGACAGGCCCATCCTGGAGCAGCAGCCTGGAGCTGAAGGTGATGCCCCTGTAGTTTCAGGCTACGTTTACACATACCTGGGTATTTTGATAAACGAACATTTTCTTCCCTCTGTTTTCCAAAATGATTCTGTGCATACACCATCGTTTTCAAAAACGTTTCAGTTTACATTAAACTGCATAAATATGCTGTCGAGAGCCGTCATACCTACGCTAAGCCTATGGGCCGCAATGTAGGAAGAAGGAGAAAGCCATTCAACCACCTCATTTTCAAAGTTCTCCGACCAGACAGCAGTCCGCCCAGGTCGGACCCAAAAACTATGTTTTATCTGTTTTTCACAGTTTACACGCAAACGTGAATACGGAGTTTTCCAAAATCTCCACTTTTGCCTGAGTTTTTAGAAAGAATCGTTTTCAGCGGCGACATCTCCGTTTGTGTGTAAATGAAAGGCGCAAAGGAAGGGGAAAGTGTCAGTTTTTAAGAGAAAACGCATATGTGTAAACGGGGTCTCAGTCTCTCTTTCTGCTGAGCTACCATCACCAGGCCCTGCGGGAGCAACAGGTAATATTCCCCTGCAGCCTTGACATTTGGAACGTTGAATAATTCTTTCGATTAAATGGTATTGAGCTGGTGGTTTGTTTGGAAACTCATTGGTGTTTTGTTCTCACAAATTTAAAACTGTTAAAATAGTTTGTTTTCAAAATTTCACAATACATTTTAAACATTTAAATACTACATTTTCCCCAAGTTGGCTCAACTTACCCACTGACTTGGTTCAACTTACCCCTAACCTTGGGCAAGTTGAGCCACAGGAGCACTTTTTTTTAGATGTCATTATTTTGAGCAGCTAGTAGGGCTGGGCGGTATATCGATATTTAATCAATATCGATATAATTTCAAACCACGATATGATTTTTGACATATCATATATATTGGTTATGACTTGTTTTTTAATCCAGAGACAAGTATTCCGTTTTTTTCTGCTATGCGACGTCTGTGCACCAGCTTCCTTGCCACTGTAACTCAGTGCTCCTTGCTTTGAGTTAGCTCCTCCCTTCCCCTACTCATGTAGACCGACCGAGTAAACAACAATGGCGACTTCCATAGAATGCATGAGTTATACAGATGGAGAATGCCGCGGAAAGGTTATTGTGGCCAAAAAAGCGAAACAACGGTTTGGTCATTTTGAAATGGAGGCCACCGGCAAGTATATGAAGAGTGTTACAAACTCCGAGGACAGACCGCCACAAAACCAGTGGGAACTGAGCAAAACTTCAGAACTCTTTAGCATGCAATGTTCCCTAACTCTATGACAGAAAAAGCGGCGGCGGAGCATAACGTTAAAATCAATTGCCGTATCACGGTGGACATGGCATCAATTGCCGTAGTGGAACGCGGATTTGTGTTGTTACTTTACAAGACAAGAACTGCCGCGACTATGATGAGAGAGCGCGATTGGCATTTGAACTCTGTGACGCAATGACAACAGACGAGTGGAGAAAAGTTAGCAGAACCTGTGAGTCCTACATTTGTGTCACATTACGGCGGAGACTCTTAACACATTCGTTTTCTTTGCACAAAATATACAAATGGAAAGAAGGCCCACATGTTTGTTATTACTGTTGCACAGTTTAGTTGAGAACTTGTTATTTTGAAAAAAAAGCTCTTTATATTATTTTCATTATTTATTTTATAGACACTTTATTTTATTTATTTTATTTATTTATTTATTTTTTTGCTGGAAAGATATCGAGATATATATCGTATATCGATATATGAGAGAGATATATCGAGATATACATTTTAGTCCATATCGCCCAGCCCTAGCAGCTAGCTGTCACAACGCCACACGCAGGCGGCCAGTCACAGACACACAGCATGATGACAGACAGAGGGTGCTTGGACCACACACAGGATAGCGAGAACATAACAGTTGGTTTAGTGTCCATATGTGCGACACACATACATACCTGTGTGCAGTTGGCACCCCATTAGTTGAAAGTATGAATAAAAGTGTTTTGATTAGTTTGTGCTACGTTTGTGCAGGCAATTTGCAGGAACTATATTTATATTTCAATTTTAACAGGCTGGTGAGCACCCCATCAACATCCAAATGACTCGAAAATGGTGAGAATCGTTTGTGCAGGCAAAATTAGCATTTGTGCACAAACCGCCTTTATGATATTCAACATTAATTTGTTTGAACTAAGGTCACCCAGCACCCCATCAACATCCAAATGACTCGAAAATGGTCGGAATCGTTTGTGCTACGTTTGTACTTGTATGTGCAGGCAAAATTTGCATTTGTGCACAAACTGTCTTTGTGATATTCAACATTAATTTGTTTGACCTGAGGTCACCCAGCACCCCATCAACATCCAAATGACTCGAAAATGGTCAGAATCGTTTGTGCTACGTTTGTGATGGTTTGTGCAGGCAAAATTAGCATTTGTGCACAAACCGTCTTTATGATATTTCACTTTTAACAGGTTGGTGACCTGAGGTCAACACCCATCAACATCCAAACTCAGCCTTGTGTCTTGTGTTTTAACGAAATGTTTACCCACACCACTACCTTGACCAATATTGGTATGGCAGTATGGAGAACGCCAGTCCTTTTTAATCAAGCCATGTTGATTGGTGTTACCATCGATACCAAGAATTTTTGGCGCAATGCTGACTGTGTAGCGTAGCCTACATTCCAAAAGTGAAACTTTGCGCCAAATTTTTTTTACGAGGTTTAGAAAGAAAAGGTGAACATGCATTGAAATGCATCAACATTGCTATTAGTTGTAGGCTTCCTGGAGGTAGTTAAAAGTGATATTTTTCATGACAAGACTATTATACCTATAGAAGTACCCTGCAAACACGTCCAGTTAGGGCTAATATGATCCTCATTTGGGCTAGTTGGGCTTGAACTGGGCATGGGCTCAGAGTGGGCTTTGTTGTTGGGCCTCACATGGGCAATTAAGGGGCTCCAGCTGGGTTTAACTCCTATTCAAAATTGACTATCAGACATTTTATTGTTATATTTTTCACAATAGCCACTGGGCTATTTTGTACGTATTTTACTAGGCTATAAGCTATTTAGAAGCCATTGCAATTTAATAGTGGTATAAACGACTCCCCTAAACGACGGTTTCCCCACAAAAAGCTCAATTCAAACGTAAAAAGTAAGCAGTGTGCACTCCACCGCACAACGCACACCTAGAAAGCTCCACCCCATCACCGAGGAAAAGAAAGAAGTCTGCCCAGCAACAACTTGCAACCTTTGAGTAGGTCCGTTAAGGATCCCGCCTTCAGTCAAGACTAGGCCTGGCAAAATCGATTCCTCTTCAGGATTCGGGTTACTCTGAGTCACTCACTCAACTGATCCGGGTTATGTGAGTCACTTGAGTCAGTATTCCTAAATCGACAAGAAAACTCCTAGTCCTAGTGTACAATGGTTATTACCACTGCTGGATCCACTAATATGTTTGTGATAACAACATAGCCTTACATTATATAGACTGCTAATAGAAGACAACTAATGATGTTATCAATATTAGGCCTATAGCCGGAGTGATTGTGTTTTCCTGAATTTCACCCAGGGGGTTAATAGATTAGTATTATTATTTATTATTATTATTATTAGGAGTAGTAGTAGTAGTAGTAGTATTACGCATAGCTATTATTATTATTATTATTATTATTATTATTATTATTATGTCTCAAACGAAATTTAAACAATATGCACTGAAATATCAATGTTGACCAGTAGAGGTCGCTCACACCACAAATGACATCAAAGTTAATAGAAACTGTTCCATACAGAGATAGGAACACTAACAGTTTACTCTATTACTCACTTTTGGGATACGTGCAGAACATTATGTTATTTCAGAAGTGAAAAAATGGCGTTGTGGATTTGCCTTTCCTAACACAGGAGAGACTCACCCTCGCGCTAACCGGCTGACGACTTAACCGATCCAACATAACCGCGGTTACACGAGTTTCCTCATGTAGCCGGATGACTTAAGATCCAAGTGATCCAATACGCAGTTACGCGAGTTTCCTCATGTAGCCGGTTAATTCTGCTGGCCCGAGGATTCAAGAGTCCCCATCTACAGTTTGCAATGTTTCGGACTGTCTACCGGACCAAATCAACAATTTTATTTTAATACATTACATCTATAGGCTACGTGCAGAACATTATGTTATTTCAGAAGTGAAAAAAATGGCGTTTGTTGTGGAGTTGCTTTTCCTAACACAAGGAGAGACTCACCATCGCTCTAACCGGCTGACTGGACTCAACTGATCCAATGTAACCGCGGTGAGTAGCTTGATTGTTATCCTCTTTTTTGTAAGTCGCTTTGGATAAAAGCGTCTGCTAAATGCATAAATGTAAATGTAATGTAAATGGTTCGCGGTTAATTAGCGTGACCCTAGGGACTCGAGATCCATGAGTTCCCGTGTACGAGCTTCGCAGTTTCCGGCTCTGCGGGAAGTTCTTATCCCGGACTGCCTGTGCACATTGTCACTTGTGGAGTTGTAGTTGCCTACGTAATTGTAAGTTATACATCTCATGGCAGCTAAGATGTCAGGGCTAGTATTAGCTAATGTTGCAAGAGGTTTGTGTGTGGCGCTGTTTATCATTTTAAATCGAAACTTAGGACTCAGGTGATCCGGGTTAATGATACCAGAGAATCGCGACTCATGCGTTAATATAAAGATACGGGTGAAAGATCTGATTGAATCAGGATTCAACCAGGTCTAGTCAAGACAGTGTCGAGTGAAGAAAAGGCAGGTAAGAATCTGTCTCTGATAACTTAACGTTATGTATAAAAATCAGGATTATTATTATTATTTTTTTACTGTGCGATGTTAACCAAAAAGCTTTTTTTTGGAGGGTATTGGTTAAGAGGACAGGAACTAGCTAGCTTTTGTGCGAATGTAAACCAGTGAGGCTATGCTAACTATTAAAACCAGTGAGGTCAGGTCAGAATAGCTAGCAATGCTAACGTTAATTAAACCTGTTTAAAAGCATGTTGTTGAACCGATGAGTTTAACTTATTAGGTCAATATCAAGGATATTTTGAGCTTATTTTGAGTGGTTGACTTAAATATCGTTGATGTCCGATACACAACACGTATCTCCATTTTTTTTATTTTGAGTTATTTTCGACCAATAGAATCTCCAGGCTCATGTCCTTATACAGTACACAGCAAATATCTAAATGACCAATGAAAGATTGAGAAATGACGCCATGTGATTTTCACGTAAATCCATTTGATGGCAAAGCTGTCCGTCATACCACGTAAGTCCCTCCTCCACCACTCCGCTTTTGTTTTGATGGTGCGTTCAACCTGAAGCAGCCAAGCCAACATTGCGGGAACAAACACTGAGGTAAAGTTTATTATCTGTCTACTGTCTAATTGCTTATTCTAGTTGTAATATATTTACAGAAGTTATGTGTCGATGTTGATGTGATTTTTGCCTA
>JAGFZM010002825.1:0-12072 GCA_017657215.1 Limnothrissa miodon | reverse complement strand
GTACTGTTAAGGTTAAGGTACTGTTAAGGTTCTGTTATTGCGATGTGTAATTTTGAGTGTAAGATGTGTTTCAATTCAATAAAAGTCTTCACACGGACATGCATTTTGTGCTGCTTGCGAATGAGGGATTTAGGGTAGGCTCACTCTGCAGTTTTTGTAAACAATTAGTCGCCCATCCTCCCAGCAGATCGTTTGCACGTATAGCCTCCCCCCTCCCCCCGATCTTTATACACAATGCAAGTGAGATGGGTGCTGAGAGGCTGGTGGCGCAAAACGTCCCTTCTGTAAGGGAGAGCCGGGAAGATTGAACCGGGGGACGAATTCACCATTGAGATTTTCTCGTAAACCATTCACAATTCAAACATGAAATTTTGTCATCCCAGCGTGATACATACATCTAATCATAGGGAAACGTATAGGGCCGTAGTGCCATTGTGAACAATGCCATCATGACATTCACAGTATAAATTGTGACAGTTTTGCATTGCTTCCCTGATGCAATTGGTTGGGACAATGGCTGCATATGATAGGGCACTGTCGTGTCTCATGGGTAATGTAGTCTTTTATCGGTCTTGTGATATTGTCTATTCTCGGGCCAGTGTCGCTGTGTCGGACCAGTTTCAGCAAAGTAGGCCTACCGGAATGCAGAATAAAATGGTGCAACCCAAAAGACTACAATACTGAAGTAACGAACTGCGTTCCGCTGCGTTCCGGACTACTTCAAGCACTGACTACAACAAATAATTTCCATCCCTCCTCATCAGTCGCCATCCATTAGTGTACAATTTGAAACCTGTTTGTGCCCTTTACTCGACTATATTGTTCCAGTATTTCAATATGATCACGTATAAACATTTTTCTCAGTATAAAGCATGAAAGCAACTTAAAATATGAAGATATAGCCTAATCATAGGATGACGGCAGCAAATTTCGTTTAAAGGGAGTCCGGTAATAATTCTGGGGTCAGCTCAACGTGAATTGATTGTTTAATAACTACTTAAATATTATGAGAACTGCAGCATTGAGAAGCATTGACTAAAGCGGTCTCTGTCACATATTGTCAGTATAAAGCATGAAACCAACTAGAAATATGAAAATATAAATACCGGGAGTCTGGTAGTAACGGGAGTCCGGTAATGATTCCATTGTTCATTCGCTGTGAACATATAGTCTAGTAGGCCTACTGTGCCTTTTGTCTCAGTAAATTAAAATATCCACGTTTGTGAGAATACAATTGGATGGGAGGGCAAAAAGCTGGCAAATGTTGCAATGTGCAGTTTTTACGAACAAAATGGGACAGGGTTGCTTGCCCTGTGAATTGCCCGCCGTGGCTTCCAGTCACTCGGTATACAATTCTGCTACAACGCGCCTCTCAACAAATGAACTACGTGCTCATTTAGAACTTGGAATAAAAAAATGCCTGTCTTACAATAAAAATAAAAAATGCCGCTGGCCCGGAGCAGCATTACTGAACGCAATATGAGCAGAGGGCAAACCGCATTCAGCACATTTAGGCCAATATTGCATATTGCGAAAATAGAACACAAATTAACATTTTATTATTATATTATATTTATATATATTATTATATAACGTTTTTCATGTATGTTTGTGGGCAAAGAACAGTCGTGTTTTCTGTGTCTCTCTTTGGAAATGATGTCTCGGTATTTTGTGTTATAATTCCTAATAAAGCTGGGGATTTGCTACTTGGCGCAGGCTGATTGTGAAGCCATAGGGTCCAAAATTGTAAAGTAATTCTAGCATAAAAATTTAACCATATCAGACCAAACAGCATATTGCAAAAATAGAACACGGAAGTAAACTAACGTCTCTTGCTCCGCTTGACTCTCCGAATGTTGTGCAATCATTAGAGAGGTCTTGTGCTGCCTCCTAGCGGCGGCAGCTGCACTGACACATCACGTAACGCCGTGACTCATGTTTTACGTGAGTCTCGTGGCCACTCCCAGTTGGTAATGACTGTATATTGATATCATTTATTTATTTGAAACATTTCTAAAACTTTTTTAAAATTATTTATATATATATTTATACACGAGAGGTGCTGCATCTGCCCAAATAAGTCCCGGAACACAGGGAGGCAAAAATCATGAGGTGATAATTAACAAATTAACCCCTGAGGCTAACCTGCTAATGTTGTGAATATTTAAGTATTCCCACTTATCACAGGTATTGCTGCTTGTTGTCATGCTCAGTCTCGGCGGTGAGCAATTTCAGAAACGTCGGCTTCTACTGTTTTATCGGGTGCTGCTGTTAAATAACCCATAGGGACGCCTGCTTTCGCTTCATTTTACACTTTCTTTCCGTAACGTTAAGTCTCACTTTTCATTGCCAAGCCAGCATAACGCGTGGCATCGATGACCCGGCCCTACAGTAGAAGTGGTAACTTTTGTGGCTGTTCGCTGTTGTTAGGTTCCGTTGGATGAAGGTGATTGGGTGACGTTGATTTCTTGATGGGTGGTTTAATGCTTTCAAAAGTTGTTGATGCTAATTTGCCTATGGGCTAGGAGAACCTACAACCATTCAATAATGTTTGATTGGATGGTTTCAGATATTTTTTTTGATAGGCTACGTATCTTTGCCCAGGTTTTATTGGATATTCGCAAACCCAAGATCTTTTAGGTGGTTATACGGCGTATACCCGCGTATCACATAGACTAGGCTTCAGCACTGGTGTCAAACATACCGTATTGCAAGGACCTGCCCTTCTCTGCTTCTGATAGCTGCGTTCCTCTCATATGATTGGTAGGTGAAGTAAATTGGTTCTAAAATATTAAACTGCATGAGCAGACTACAAAATATTTTTTCCCCCCTCACAGTCGCTCACCGGAGATCCGGCATGGTGCAGGGATACTTTAAGCCCTGTGCATATTCGCGCCAGTTATTCAGCCAATAAAGTATTTGTTTTCTTTTTTTTTTTTTAAGTATATTTTTGGGGCTTTTTGCCTTTATAGATAGGACAGTGGAGAGAGACAGGAAGTGTATGGGAGAGAGCAGGGATGGGATCCGGAAAGGACCACGGGGCGGGAATCAAACCCGGGTCACCAGCGTACGGTGCAGGTGCCCCAGCCAGTTGCGCCACAGCTGGGGCCCCAAGTATTTGTTTTCAATATAAAAATCTGTCTACTATATATTATTACGTAAGTTCAATTGCCATCTTTATTTCAAACAACCCGACTGACCGTGAGTCAATAAAATGTCAATAAAAGTATTTTATGCTGACCAGTAGGGTGGACCGTAGGCACCTGCTCAAGTTGCATCAACCCGCACATCACTGGTGCATTCATTTGTTGCGTCTCAGTGTGTGAGTGTTTGCCCTTTGTGTATGTGCATTCATTTGTTGCAGAAATTGAAGCAAGCCAAGTTTAGCTATATTCAGAAAATATATTCAAACTAAAACAGCGCAACAAAAAGCACCTTATGTTGTCATGCACTGATAATTATACTGTTGAATGTTCTACATCTGAATTTGGGGTCTGTTAAGAAGAATCAATTAAAATCGTAAATCAATTTTCTGTAAAAAAAAAAGTTGGGGATTTTTTCTGAGGCCATATTGCCTAGCCCTAATACACAAATACATAGACAGACAGACTGACACACACATACACACACACACACACCTGATAGGCTGGTAGTTTCTGCAGAGAGCAGAAGGGTGTGTAGCTCCAGAGCTCCAGGACAGACTTGCTGAGGGTGACATTAGAGTCCGTGAGGCAGGCCCACACCCTCTGCCCCTGTGTGCCCCCTTTCAGCCTCTGTGTGCCCCGTCCAACCTGGCGCTTCTGCCCCTTGATCTGCCCGGGCCTCTGGCACCAGCCTGGGCACCAGATACATTAGCTGCAGAGACAATTAAGGCCTACTGTAAGACAGACTATTACAGCACTACTGTAAGACAGAGTTTAAAAGCTCTACTGTAGCACAAACTATTAGAGCCGTACTGTAAAACAAGCACAGACTATTAAAGCCTGCAGTACAACAAACACAGACTATACAGTGTTCCTGTAAAACAAACACAGACTATTAAACTCTGGACTCTGGAAACTGCTCTATACTGGTTTTATTAGATCTGAGTGCCGCTTTTGATACAGTACACCATGACATTCTTATTGAACACCTGGAACACTGTGTAGTTATTAGTGGCATGGCTCTACAGTAGTTTATTTCTTACATAAAGCATAGATCCTTTACAATTAACATTGGGACTCACTCATCCAAGCCTGCTACTCTGACCTCTGGAGTCCCACAAGAGTCCATTCTGGGCCCTCTTCTTTTTTCTCTATATATGCTACCACTTGGTGAAATCAAAATTTCATTACATTTTATGCAGATGATCTACGATTGTACCTTCCTCTGTCCACAGGGAGCCAGAGCTCTTAACAATTGCTCAGTAACTGCATTTCTGGTTGCCATGGCGCCGCAGCATTCGGATGCCTCTCTGGAAGCTCCGCAAAGACTGTTTATTTCTTATTTCTTTATCCTTTTTTACAGTAAACAACCGGAGTGATTGTGTATGATAGATCAACTCTTCTGAATATAGGCGATCATTTTGGAGATGCTTTAAACCCTGAAACTTGGCCATCTGAGATCCTGCGCAAAGCAGTGCCAAACCATGGAGACGAGAATGCAACGCGGCGCAAAAGAAGACACCGTGGTAAACGCGCTGGCCTACTGAATAGACTAAGGGAAAGAGCATTTAGTCCTCCTTTACCCAGTATCCTCCTCACAAATGTCCAGTCTTTGGAGAACACAATGGATGATCTCAGGGCCAGAAGATTTCAGAGGGATATCAGAGACTGCAACATCATCTGCCTGACTGAGATCTGGCTTACCACTTCAGTACCGGACGCAGCTGTAACACCTGTTGAAAACCTCTCTGTTCTAAGGATGGACAGGACAGCGGAGACCGGTAAATCCAAAGGTGGAAGACTTTGTTTCATGGTCAACAACAAATAGTGTGATCCCAGAAATGTAACCTCTCTGTCGAGTTCCTCCTCTTCCCCTCTGGAGCATCTGACCATTTTGTGCAGACCTTTTCATTTGCCTCGGGAGATTTCTGCTATTATCGCTACGGCTGCATACATTCCACCTCAAGCAGACAAAGCTATGGCTCTGTCTACGCTTCATGAAGTTCTTAGTGTCTGTCAGAATAAACACCCTGAGGCTGCAGTCATAGTGGCAGGAGACTTTAATAAGGCCAACCTCCGGCAGATATTTCCGAACTTCCATCAACATGTTACCTGTTCCACTAGAGGGCCGAATATATTGGACCATTGCTAGTCAGTTTAAGGATGGATATAAAGCGAATTCAAGGCCTGCTTTCGGTAAATCTGATAATGCCACCGTATTCCTCACACTAAAATATAAACCGAGGCTGCTCCAAGAAGCTCTGAGGAACAAAGTGGTGAAGCACATATCTGACTCATCATTGGCCTCTCTGCAGGACGCGCTGAGTAATGTTGATTGGGACATGTTCCACCAAAGTTCCGCTGATATCAATGAGTTTGCCGAGGCAACAATCAGCTATGTTGGTATGCTGGCTGAGCAAGCTACAGAGTCTGTCTCCATAAAAACTTTCCCCAATCAGAAACCTTGGGTGGACAAGTCCATTCGTGCTGCTGTGAATGCACGCACAGCTGCTTACAACGAGGGGCTCAAGAGTGGAGATATGAGCCAGTACAAAGTAGCTTGTTATGCTCTGCGCTCTGAAGTAAAAGCTGCCAAATGCCGTTACAGAGATCGAGTGGAGTCACACTTTCACCAGAATGACTCCAGGCGTATGTGGCAAGGACTACGAACAATCAGCGACTTCGGAAGTAAGCCCACCACCGCAAACTTTATGGACACTTCCCTGGCTGAGGAGCTGAACTGTTTTTATGCGCGGTTTGAGAACGAACGCACATCCCAGGTAAGAACTACTGCAGCTGACAGCGCTCCTGCTGAATGGAGACCTTATCACTGTCTCAGAGGACCAGGGGCCTCATTTATAAACGATGCGTACGCACAAAAGAATGCGTACGCCACTTTCTACGCAAGCTTTGGTATTTATAAAAAGTCAACTTGGCGGTAAAATGTGCGCACCTCCACGCAAGCTCTGACCCATGTGTACGCAAAAAAAACGAAAAGGGGAAAGTTCGGAATCAGGAGGAAACGAGGAGAACAACCTAAAATTGGTTCAGTAGGCTAATCAAAGTTTATCACAAACATAACATTGCGATGACGTAACACTTCACATAAAAGAATCCTGTTTAAAATCTAAAATGCGGTTGGTTGTTAATTGATTCCCTCATCCTTAATCGATTCCCTCACAAGAAATGTGATATTTGAGGTAATAAACACAAATTACTACGTTATTTATTGAATTATTTTGCAAAATAAGCAGTAGACAACGCATAATTATCCACGAATGGCTGTTATGCATGTTTTATCATTTTTTCAATAATGATCATCACATGGTGGACAGGCAAATAAAAAAGCACAATTAGTGAAAAGTACGATATCCAAAATGTGATCGGTGGTAGGCTACCTATTAACTGCAATGGACACCGAGTGAAAATGAATGTCATTGTTACATGTAACATGTCCCGCAATCCAAGTTATACTCTGTGTGACGTGGAGGATGGTGCTTTGTGCCCACAAATGCAGTCGCATGGTGGCCTAGTTCAACCCAATGCATATTGAGACATAGCAGTGGTATATTCAGCGCAAACTGAATGTTGGAGCTGTGTACGATGGTGCAGATTATTATTGCATAAATCATTAAAGTATTTTTTTTACCATTCTACCATTTCTAAACGTTCAAACTTCCAGCCATTCAGTAATACTGCAGGGGACAGTTATCCGCTGAAATGGTGAACGGTAAACTACCCTTCCACTTCACAGTCAACGTGACGTTGTGCTTTATGTTTGTTTTCATTAGCTTTTGGCATAATTTCAATATATATTAATATTCATTTAGGGCGTATCGCTGAATATTTATAAGCAATTATAGGTGTAGTTTGAAGTACGCGCAGGTGGCGCAACTTTAGAGTAGGATGTGATTTATAAATGGAAAACAGCGTGGAATGTGTGTGTGCACAGTTTTATAAATCTGAATATTTTTGTGCGCACGCACATCTTGAGTTTCGTGCGTACGCCATCCTACACCATTCGGAGAGCTTTGAAGTGCGTGAACATCAGGAAAGCAGCCGGCTCACCACCATCTTCAATGAGTCCTTAGCCCTGGCTGTGGTTCCTACGTGCTTTAAAAGATCAATCATTGTACCTGTCCCCAAGAACAATAACCCCTCATGTCTGAATGACTACAGACCAATAGCCCTGACATCTCTACTAATGAAAGTTTTTGAAAAAGCCGACATTGGCTTCCTGTGAGATTCAGAATAAAGTACAAAATCGCACTGACAGTTTTTAAAGTATTACCTGTACACCAAGACAACCCCAAACTGCCCCTCGTGGAAGACTGGAGCCTTGCATGGCAGCCCCCCAATGAGTGTGTGTGAATAGGTGTGTGATTGGGTGAATGCCATAAGCAGGCAGCCTGTGTTTATGCAGCGGCCTCTGGTTCTCCTGACCATGAGCATCACGTGAGGGATTGCTAGAAACGTAATTTCGATTCCTCTGTATGTCCTGTATATGTAGAGAAATTGACAATAAAGAGACTTAACATAGTTGATGTTACTAACCCAAGCACTGAATTCACTGTAAAAGGACTGATCTGGATCTGTATTAGCATTTCTATAGCACAATAGTCCTCCCCAATAGTCAACTAGAGTAAACTACTATTGTTATACGAGGTTCATACCTTCTTGTAGAAACCGCAGGGGATATGATGCTGGACCTCCGCAGGCGAGGAGCTACACAAGCCATAGCTAACTGCAGCTAAACAAAACCTGTAGAGGTTGGTGTAAACACACAGACATCAGTCCTAACTGTGCAAACGACCTGCATAAACTCATCATCTCAGACTAGGAGGTAAAGGCTAGGATATGGCTCCAATTAAGGCCTAGTTTCTTAACCATCCCTTGAGAGCTAAGAGAATGAGAATGAAGCCCTGTCAGAGTGTCTAGACAGTCTAGAAGTTACTGAATAAAACATAAGTTAAGGCTGCTGGGAACAAACAATACATTTGTGCACTTAGAAGCTTGGGAAAAAACAGGAAGCCATCTGATGACAGTCATCAGAGACACGTGCAGTACGTCAGCTCTCTTTTAAAAGGAGAAATGTGAAGGGAATCAATTAATCTAGTCCTGCTGTGGTATTGAGCGGGCACCTAATGGCACATTTCCATTACAGGATTTAGGGTAAAGCCTCGGCCTTGACCTCTTTCAATTATCGGGGCTGGCCCAGGGCTGGGGCTCAAACGGCCTCAGGCCAGACCGGGGACTTCGAAGGGGAGTAGGAATGGAAATAAACGTAACAATAAGTTAAAAAAAACTGATTTTAGCCTAGCCAGCTACCGTTTTTTTTTTCAGTTAGCCTATTTATTGCAACCCGCATCCTCCTCTTTTGCCTGCAAGGCTGCAAGAGGCCAACATTATTTGTTACTACTTGGCACGTTTTGTCCGTGCGACATAAGGTTAACTGAAAGGAAAACTACACTTTAAGTGTAAGTAATATATGGATGAATATAACATACATGTTAGCTACCAGTTTACAGACTGTACGTGGTACCAGTTGCTGTTGTTCTGATACCTACTGACAGCATCTAGGCTAATAGACTCTGGATTTCTTCTTTAAAGAAACATGGAACATGAAACAGGAAGGATTGATTTCAGGTCATTTAGAGAGGGGGTGCTCGGTAGGAGCTCACCTCAGACTGAAGTTCATATGCTCAGCAGTGAGGCACGGGAGGGCAGCATTCAGGGCCTCACACAGAGGCAGGGGGCCACATGGATCAAGCAATGTGGACGAGGAGGAGGAGGTAAGTTGCACCATGGGACACAGTGGTCCTGCTGCATGAAACTGCGCCAGGAGAGCAGCTAGTCCCAGCACATGAGCCGCACCCAAAGAGGGACCCTATCGTATGTGGGCAGAGGGGGAGAGGGAAGGAGAGGGGATTACAACATCCAGTTTAGTTTTATTTTTTCACACAGAAAAGCAAGTTGTGACCAGGCTATCTGGAATGAAGGTAGATATGTTCCAAAATGTAATGCGCGCCAATGGAGAGGAAATCGCTTAACATAGATATTATCTATAATATTGGGATTTCGGTTTTGATCTTTGGAGAGGTAAAAGAAGGCCTAAATAGAGATGTTCATGCAAAATTTGGTAATGATTGACCGCTGTTTTGGCACATTAAGCTACATTAAGCTTTTTCACGTTAGGCATACCCCTTCATCCTCCCCTTTCTGACTGAGTCAACCCCTTCTCCTTCCCCCAACCCTCCCCTTAGCCCCCTGTCTACGAGTGCAAATCGGTTTTGCGACATGCTCATTGCAAGATTTGTAGCAAAAGTCAAGGCGCGCAGATTTGAATCTGCTGGGACACATTTGAGAAGTTGCAGTCGCTGATTTGTAGTTGTATCTGTCATTATGAATGTACATGTCACTCTATTCATGCAAATATCAATCTACACATCTATTAATATTTTTCTCTGTATGTGTGAATATTTTCCACAGGTGAAAATTTCAATCTGCAAGTTCACACATTTTTTTTCACGCACTCGTGTGTTTTTTTTTCACTGTGACTTCAAATTTAACACGCACGTATATGAAAATAGGCATTTACAAGTTCAAATGTTTGTTCTACGCATTCTCACATTATATTCTACAAGTCCTCAAATCAAATATACACGCTTGTGTATTTTGGAACATATCTACCTTCATAATATGGAGGTGTGCGTCAAGAGACGACGAGGGAAAGAGAGAGATCTGAGAGAAGGAATGAAAAAGAGATGGAGAAAGAGAGTGAGAAAAAGAGAAAAAGAGACAGAGAAAAAGGAGAAGAGTTTAAGAAAGAGAGGAAGAGATCGGTGTGAACAAATGCATAAAAGAGATAGAGGGAGAGAGTTAGAGGTAGAAAGAAGAGAGACAGAGCGAGAGATGCTAGAGAACCAGCTGAGGAAGAGAGGTCAGCTAACCTGGTGGGGCAGCAGGTCCCAAAGGCGCTGGAGGAGGGCAGTGAGTAGACGCCTGTGGCCCAGCAGGAGCTTCACAAACTGGGCCGCCCACGTTCCCTGCCTGAGGGGGGACAGGAGACATCCAGCAGGGATCCCATGATCCCATGCTCAAGGGCTCAGGGACCAAACTTAAAGGTATGCTAGGCAAGACTGTATGCTATTTGAAGGCTAATTTATCAGCCACTCCAGTTCTTACATTTCCATTTCAATTCACTTTATTTGTACAGCGCATTATACAACAGCAAATAGCAACAATGAGCAACAAAGGCAAGAATAAACTCCCTATTTATCTTGTTATGGTTTAGAAAGATACCTTGCTAACCCAACTGCCTAGGGTCATGTACTGCAAATTTTTAGTCTCTCAGATGCTAATTAGTGCATGTCTCATTTTGAGGTGCATTAAGGCTCTCGGCTCCCTCTTCAGGCTGAAATGGTATTTAACACCTTGTCCATCATGACTTTTTGGGTCCCTATTCTTTGGTATCTATTTCTGAGAATTTAAGGTGGTAATGTTGCAAAAAGTGGGAATTCTGTAGCCAGAAGCTCCCAGACTTGCCTTGTTTTTTTTTTAATTATGATATATGGTGAATGAGGCCTACATGGCATGTGTGTTGTGCCTCACCTGTTGGGAGGGTGGACTCTGGAGGCTTCTATGAGACACTGACAGAATCCCCTCAGAAGGGTGTTCAGCAGCTGCTTGCCATAATATGTGGATGACATGGAAAAGGGAGAGGAGAGAGACACACATGCATGAAAACACTGAACAATTGATAACACACACACACACAGACACACACACACGCACACACACACACTCCTCAGTATTTATGTAATCTGCGTCATTCTTCACAGTCCAACCCTCTACACGCCGGGGCTCGAACGTGCCATTCAGCAGCACCACAGACCAGCGCGCGTGAGTCCAGCGCGCATGAGTGCACACACACACACATACACACACACAAACAAAACCCCAGGCTGCATTGTACTGCACTGCCTGCACATACTGGGGCTCCAACCAGCAATATATATTGGAGCACACTAGCACACTAGCACACTAGCGAGTGAGCTATAAACAAAGACTCCTAGTTTCACCCACTCACTCGCATGTCTAAGTTGTCTTACTGCTTACTGTGTGTAACCATCAACCAGATGCTAAAATTACATTAAAACACTGACAGAATATTTAAAACAAACTCCATCAGTAAGCCCGGTCCCCACATGTCGCTAGTTGCTAAGCGATAGAAGTCAATAGAATATGAATGTGTTCCAGCAATGCAAGCCCTGGAAAAACAAGGAGAGTGATGTGAGCGAATTCTGAGATGCAGTCAGTGTCACATGAAATGGCCCGGCTGCACGCACGAACCTCCCGTGCGTCATGTGTGTGTCACGCACTATTTAATTTTTTTTTTTCTAAAGAAGCTGCAGTGTACCCAAACAACCACCAGGTGGCACTTGGGAGCGCCAGCGACCGCGAGTGTTCTATAGCCTACAGCTGTCAGGAAATAAAGTTGAGCTGAAATAGGCTAGTTATACTGAATAGCCTAATGTTATTTTGTTACTGTAAATAGCCTGTTATTTGAGTGTTGTTTTTGTGTTTGTGTTAACCAACCGTAGGCTAAATATAGTAATTATTCAATTCAATAAAAATTAATTAATACAGTGAACTATGCTGACCCATAGTCCCGATGGGAAAGATTACTGTGATCAACGCACAACAGAGGGAGCTCATCAAGACTCTGCGTTGTCAGCCCCATATCATATAATTATTTTAACGTCCATTGTCATTTTCAATGTTAGAGAGTTCTTGCTTGCCCCTTGATCCATCAGTTTGTGGTCTTGCTCCAGGCTTTGTAATGGTCCTCTGATATGACTGTTCTGAAAAGCAGGCATCAAAATCTACCAACTTGGCCGAAGCTGACAGGCATGCAATCGGGGAGTAG
>JAGFZM010002824.1:0-10356 GCA_017657215.1 Limnothrissa miodon | reverse complement strand
CCACTATTATTCCATTAGATACATATTACAAGAAAATTTTGGTAAATAAAGTACAGTAATATAGGAGTCCCATTAGAATCCCAGGATATAGTCCCATGTCATTAGGCGCAGTCAAGCCAGGGGCCAGCTAGAGGCTGTAACAATCATGTCAGGGTCATCTGTGAGCTGAAGGCAGACCGCCCAGGAAGCCAGAGATGCAGGATCAGGCAGTGGAGGGCAGGGGTGACCCTCAGCAGGGAGGCAGTGGCATGGACAGTGGAGTGGGTTGAGGACCATTCAGGAGTGCCGCCGGATCACGTTGGAAGAAGGTCCCAGGAGAACCCAGGAGGTGCAGGCGCAGGCAGTGGAAGGCAGTGATGACTCACGGCAGGGTGGTAAAGGCATGGAAAATCAGAGAGGAGATGAGTTAGAACAGTCTCCATCAGATTTCAGAGAATGTGAGTTATATTGCATGTGAAACCATATACAGATGTTGGCTATAAACACAGTGTAAACCATCACTGCACAGAGAAAAGTATTTTCTTGACTAACATGGCATCCTGCAAATAATTTAAGCTGTTTATACTTAAACAAGGTCTACTATCTTCTCCATCCTCAGAAACAATGCTGAAAAGATTTCCGCTGGCATCACGTGGCCAACTGGGCTGCAAATAAACAGCAAGCTGTCCAAAACAAATAGATGTATATGTATATTCCGTATGTTCTTTTCAAGCATTGACAGCCAATGTTTCTCAGCAAATGTCATTTTTGGTTTACACCGTATAATAAAACCTAATTTTATTTTTTTACTCATGGTATTGTTGATTTTTTTTAGAATAACCATATGTGTCATTATTGCATATTGTTTGTAGTTGAATGAAGTACTGAAATTGTGGCAGACTACCCCAGAAGTGTCTGAAAGGCCCCTTCAGAGTGTTAAATCCACAGGATATTTTATAGACATAAAACAGCATTTGTGTAAAGCATTTATGTGTTGCTTACTAACCTAAACAAACATCAGTCTCATTGGCTGTGGTGGCGTAGTGGTTAAGAAACTGAGTTGACATGCTAGTATATCATGGGATCAAATCCTGGCTGCCCTTGTTGTGCCCTAGTTGCTCTAGGCCTAGGGAATATACGTAAATATAGGGGCTTCATATATTTCAATATAAAAAAATATATTTCTGAATGTATTTAATTATAAGGGCTACTTATATTTCAAATATATTTTCATATAAAGGCCACTTATATTTCAAATATATTTAAATATAAGAGCAACTTATATTTACATATAAGTAGTACTTATATTTCAAATATATTTAAATATAAATGAAACTTATGTTTCAAATATATTTAAATATAAATGAAACATATTTCAAATATATTTAAATATAAATTAAACTTATATTTACATATAAGTAGTACTTATATTTAAATACAGGTAGCTCTTATATTTCAATATAGTTCTTATATTTCTAAATATATTGTGACATATATTAACATACAATCTCAAAAATATATTTCCAATATATTTCCTTTGTGTATGGGCTGTCTCAGCACGCCTGCCGTCAGATACGCCTACCATCGTACTTCAACGGACGCAAGCGTGTGTAGGCACCGTTATTTCCGCTCCTGCCACTCTGAGTGGAAACGCGAAAGGCGGAGCTGAATATACTCTCTCTCCCCTACAAGAGCCTGTACTTTTGAAATTTGCGGCGCAAAATGGATATTCTCATTTGGTTACCAACCAAATGTATATATAAATGGAAAAAAACAAGTTTACTGGAACACTACAATTTATTTATGGAGGTAATTACTATTGTTTTACATTATATTTTTAAAATAAAAAATATTTTTTAAAGGTCTCATTCCATTGTATTTTCATTCATTTTGTGGTGGTCTCTTGTCTAAAATAATGTCATGAGTTGGTTTCGACAATAATATACTGTGGTTGTCTTGTTTCAAGCTATTTTAGTTAGAGCAGGGATAGCGCGAGAGGATTCTTATGAATATTAATGATATGCAAACGTATCACCTCTGATTGGCTAACAGCACTGTGACGCTCCCTCTAGTGGGTCTGTCTGCAGGCAGCCTAATAATGTTTTCTTGAGGGCGGGCTAACTGCATAGCTAATGTTTAATGTGACGGAGGCTTGTACGGCTTTTCCGATTCGCTCGTTTTTCCTGGCTTTTTTCTATCACAGGCGAATACAGACTACAGGGGTAGGAGAGCATTTTGAAGTTGAGCATACAAGTGCAACTTGGGCTGACCTGTGGTAATGAAAAAAAAAAATCAAGTATTAAATGGTTTATTTTGGAAGGAGACCTTTAATAAAAGACAAAGATAAATCTTAAACATAGATGCTTTAATGAGCTAGAATTTAAAAAAAAAATGTTTGCTAATGTTAGAATGCAGCTAATACTGAATGTATCGCTTGAGAGTTCAGGTTTATTACATGAATGACAAGGGCTCCAAAAATCCAACTCAAAAGGAAACAGTTCACAAAACTCAGAAGATCAAAACTTCAAAAAACTCAGGAGATAAGAAAATCCAATAAGGGCAGTACATCCAACAAAGGCAGTAATCCAAAAGGCGTAAAAAAAAACAAAACTGGAAGCAAACACAGAATACTTGCACCGTACAGGCTGTGATCCTCAGGAGAGAACAAGAGACATCTACAGAGTAACAACGATCAGGCACTGAGGGAAACTGAATGGGGCTTTAAATAGGCACAGGAGGCTCAGGGCAAACAAGGAAATTACATGTAGATAACTAATTGGAGACACAGGTGAGCACAGGAGGTGGGTGGAGACAATGTGACAAGACAGACAGAAATCAAAACACATGCAAAACCACAACTGACCAGTAGGGCGGCTTGCCGGCCCACACCTAACAAATGTCCTGCAGTTGCAGAGACGCATGCAGTGAATTTTAGTTAAATATGTCCTGCAGTGAGGGAGGAATTTGTGTATGTATCCTTGTGTTGCATAATATGCTGTGCTTTCTATCTTGTAGAATCACTGTGTGACTATATATATATATATATATATATATATATATATATATATATATTATTATGATTGCAACATCAGCTAAAATCATTTATTTTTATTATTTCATATATTATTTATTGTTTTGTGCAACTGGATCATGGATAAATTGAGCCAGGATAACCAAGATATCCCGGCTTAATCCGGCTTAAAGCCCCAGGTCTACAATGTATTTTATTTACGCTATTTATTTATTTTTCCCCAGCTGATTTTGAGTGTCAAGAGCCCCGGCCATCGGCAAAAGAGCCACTGGTGGCTCGCGAGCCCCACATTCCCGACCCAGGGGCTACAGTATGTTCAGAACTCAGCTGCCAGGGTCCTAACAGATTCTAACCCGTGGCAGCATATTACCCCCACACTCAAGCGGCATATCCCCTATCAACCAACAAGCCACTCATTTCAGTTAATCTCCGGCACCTGGCCACACCCTTATTTAAACCTTCCCACCATGCCTCCCTGTGTTGCTTAGTTTTAGACACTGAAGGACTGTTGTCTAACGTGCTTTCATGTTCTCACTGTTTCCTTTCTGTTCTCAATAGTATCTCCTGTGTGTTGTTTTTTCATTACAGCTCTCATGTAATCATAGAAATTGATATGAAATTAAAAAAGGGAATGACTTGTAGAATTATATGGTCAGCGAATTCATTGCAATATGTGGGACAAAAGAGTAAGCCCTTAAGCCTCAATGGCAATTTATTATTCTTTGGCAGGTTTGGTCTTCCATTTGTGCTGTATATGGAACGCAGTGTGACGTGGGATGTCTTACAGAGGGAAATCCTGGAAAAGATGCAGCACCTTCTCAGGCCAGGAGTGTACATTCAGGTATAACCAACCTATTAACCTAGCAACCTAGTCTAACCTGATATGGTTTTACCTGATTTCCACTGCAGTTTTTTGTATTTATTTTAGGGCAGGTGTCATACAGTTGTTACAGTACTACTAGGGAAAGGCTGGCTTTACGCATGAACCTCGTGTGAGTCACTTCTGCGTCACACATTATTTACATGAGGCGTCATTTATCTTTTCTGGAGAAGCTGCAGTTTACCCAAACAACCACCAGGCGGCACTTAGGAGCTCTGTCTTAACCAGGGGGTCAGGTTTTGGCTGGTTAGTTTCAGCCAATTAGCATGTCACTTCCTTGTCGCCATGTTTCATGAATTACATTGTATCCAGTACTATTTTCCAGTACCGACTGCTGATTTGTGAGTGACCCACTCTCGGCGCATGCACGAGTTTAGTGTTTGGCACGAGCTCCATCGCGTGTGCATGTTGACAATTTATTCATTGTAGACGCCTATCAAGAGACACCCACTGGATTTACACCCACAAGGCCAAGCCAAACAACATGTTAAAAACAAACCACATATAAGATGCACTCTCACCATGCATGTTCAAATAGAAACTTTGCAAACGGCACCAGAAAAGGTCAGTTCAGCCAACCAATCACATTCACATTTTGGGTGGCCATGAAGTTCATAGGAGTGCTGCTAGAGGCAGGGCAAGATGACAATGTGCGTCCACGAACAAAGTAAACATCCTGTGTAAACGGCCAATTCCTGTCATCCATATAGCTTACTGCTACACCTTACGTCAATCAGTAATGTATCATGTAATTGGCTAAGTAAAATGGTACCGGAAATAAGCTTCACGAAACTCCATTTGAAATGATGGAGAAAAAAAACTGATTTCCTTAGCCTAGCATTTCCCATTGAAATGAATGGGGACGGGAATTGGTCATTTTCTTTTGTAGGGTCCGCTTATCAAGCAACTGCTGCTGATGAATCACACATCCCAAATTACTGTTACATTTACTGTTTAAGTATTTACGACACTTTGTTTTAGGTTCTGTGTTGACAAAGCCTGACAAACGTTTTCAACAGAACATGTTTATTATGTTGCAATCCTAAAACTAAAAAAGCGTCCTTAGAATAGATATACACAATACGATACGATACGTTTTTATTCAGTATCTTGCATTCATATTACATGGTTAATTTTCTTCCACATGCAAGCAAGCCATTGAAAGGGAAGGCCCAGACACAGAAAGCCAGGACTCAAATTAAAAGTGAGACATAACATAACATAACATAACAATACATACCCCAGATATTGCCTCAGTGCCCACCAGGACATGGACTACAGGGCAACAGTGCCTCCATCCCCCCAACCCCCCCCTCCCCCAATACACACCCACGGTAGGGAGAAACAATAAGTTACAGTTGACAACCATCAGACTAGATCCTTATGTTATAGCATGACGGTGGCAATTAACGTTTAAACATATTTAGATATGAAATTCTTTTTTATTTTTTTAAAGAGATACAATGATACCCGGCTACATGTGGACGCCTAAATCCCCCCCGATAGTTAGGCTGTCATAAAAAGTTGCATTGTTAGAAAGATGAGAAGTAATCAGGTAATCCCCAGCAATGTAACTGTAATTTGATTACACATTTTTGCATTTTAATCTGGGCTGATTACAGTTACTTGATTATTGTAATCTGATTACGTAATCCAGATTACATGTAATCCGTTACTACCCAACCCTGCATGCAGGGGACCGCAGACTGGCACTAGTTCACGCAGACACGCATTGGATTGGTTTACAACTTGATATATAGTACATAAATTTAAAGGTCTCCTTCCAAAATAAACCGTTTAAGACTTTAAGAGTTTTTACATTACCATAGGTCAGCCCAAGTTGTACTTCTATGCTCAACTTCAAAATGCTCTCCTACCCCTGTAGTCTGTATTGGCCTGTGATAGAAAACTGCCGGGAAAAACAAGTGAATTGGAAAAGCCGTACAAATGTTAGGCTGCCTGCAGACAGACCCACTAGAGGAAGCGTCACAGTGTTGTTAGCCAATCAGAGGCGATACATTTGCATATCATTAATATTCATAAGAATCCTCTTGGGCTATCCCTGCTCTCATTTTCACCTAACTAAAATAGCTTGAAACAAGACAACCACAGCATATTTTTTGTCGAAACCAACTCTCATGACATTATTTTAGACAAGAGACCACCACAAAATTAATGAAAATACAATGGAATGAGACCTTTAAGATGACATTTAAGTCAATGATGTTTAATATGCCTGCTCTCTCAAAAAGAGGGCCAGTATGATCTCTAAAGTGTGACCAAAAAATTGTACGAATAACCTTCTTTTGCAGTGATTATAATCTATGCAGGTAGCTTGGAAAAGTGTTACACCAAATGATATTACAGTAAAATAAGTGAGGCTCAAATAGCGATCTATACAAGATAAGCAATGCTGAGAGGGGTAGGTACTCTCTAAGTTTGAAGAATAGACCAGAGTACATAGATAGTCTCCTGGTGAGTCGGTCTATGTGATATTTAAAATGTGTTTAAAAGTGTTCATCAATGTGAATTCCCAAGAATTTTGTGTTTTTTACTCTTTTCATTACTTGTCCGTCAATGGTGAGGCACGTTTTCTAAATGTTTTTTAGAGCGAAATATTATATAATTCGTTTTTTTAATATTTAGAGAAAATTTGTTGCATTTAAGCCACAGATTTACTTTCAACTCTTCATTTACAATTGATTGTAACCAGCTTACAGTGGTCACAGGTGCATCAGGGTACCCCCTGGTACTCTTGCAGGAGGTGGGACACCATGTCTGTTTTTGCACTCCAGCAATGATGTGTCCTGGTTGCCGTTCAAGCAGCAGAGTAGTCATAATCCTGTGATCTTCAGAGTCATCTCCAACAAAATGCCGGCAAAATTCATTGGAAATTTATATCGATACACATTCATTTTGATGTAAGAATCAGCAATGGTAAAGATAAACACATAAATAACAATAATTAGAGGTGGGCCCCAGGAAAGACACACGATTAAGTTATAGTGTAATCATTGGCTCATGTAATCATTCATAATGTGTGCCTCACTTTACTGTAGCCAGGCTACAGTTAGAGCATTATTGCACAGAAATGCCTTGGACCTTTTTATGATGTGGAGCAAAAAAGGTTAATCCGGAACGTAAAGATGAGAGAACTAAAAAGGCTTTATTATTACTGGCTAATCATGTTAAAAACCAACATGTTTTTGTACACGCATTTCTCAGGGCTTCAATCACAACAACTGAAGCAAAACTTTTTTTGCTCCATATGATCCCTATTCATCCAAGAACAACCCACAGATGCTTTTAAAATACTTCGACATACAGAGCTACCAGCCATTGTTTTGAACTCTTTTAATGATATTTAGTTATGTTATGGTTCATATGGCGCTGAAAATACCTTCTTTCAGCGGCTTCTTGACGGCACCTAGACAAATTCCACGAACTCCGGTGGTTGTCTGTGTCCAAGTGATGCTTCCAGTCCTCTCCCTATTGTTCTCCCAATGTCTGTGACCATTAACTATACAGCCAATGTCTGTGACTGATTCCTCTACTGATGTCAGGCTCCAATCATAGAAGAACATTTTTGTCAAAGATCTAAGAAGCACTGTTATGTTTTGATAGTTATTGCTAGTTTAGCTTATGCATTGCTAGCTGACATCACAGAAATGTAATGTTACATCTAATGTCATATTATGTAAATATTGCTTTTTGGCCTAAAATGCTAATTAACTGCAATTTATTTTGCAAGTGACATTGAATAAACTAACCTTATTTGCTGAGTAAATGCTGGAAGAATTGTGTTTGCAGAAGCCTTTTTTCATCGATACGCTCAGCTAACATTCAGCCCTGTTTTTCCATACATCATAACTCTGTTCCAAGAATAGCAATCGCCGTCTTTTTTCCAGTTGTTATGGACGCCCTTCACCGAACAAGTCGACATCTTGACCAGAGAACTTGACTATGCACTGAGATGGAAAGTTGTTTAACCAGAAGTTCAAAGCAAGCATCAACGTTTTGAAAAAACATGGCGCCGCATTTGTTTACTCGTAGAATAAGGTGAATACACAGACCTTAAAGAATAACTCCACTCCAAGTATGTCTGGCTGCGGACTGTAGCGTGATATCCCACTCCGGCCATATCCAGGTCTCCATATTGACTACGTAATCGCCAGACATTTCGTGTGACGCCAGGTTTACTTCACTATGCGTAAAAGCATAGAGATTCCGCCGCAGTTCAGCGGAACAGTTCAGTGGCGTAACTATCGGTAAGCAGGTACTCCAGCTGCTTACGGGCCCACAGTCACACAGGGGCCCCTCGGTCATCGAAGGCAACGCCAAATGCGTCCCTTTTCTGCTTTTAATTCTTTATTGCAGTAAATGTAGCCATGTAGCCTGAGCTATCAAGAAAATTGCAATTCGAATTATTTGAAGTCAATGGGCAAACTCCATATGTCCTCATAGAATTACATATACTCTTACACCATGGTGTGATATTGAAGCATTCTATATGTCTCTATATATAGGCTGTACAAATATCCTACACAAAGATGTACTATTGAAAACATACAACAGTGATCCTTAAATAAACAACGCCGATGCATTTTTCTGTATTTTATTTTACATTGTGACTGGGAATTGTGGGATATGGTAGTGAACTGAACATGCGTATTACCGTTACCCTAGGCTACATGTTAAAATAAACCACACACTGAACTTGTGAGTTTTGGGTAAGTTTGCACCGTTCTCATGCTTATACTGACAATAACAGTGGCCTTTGCAGAGCGTACATTTTCCAAGCTAAAACTAATTAAAGCTTGGGGCAGAGTTGTCTTTCTGGAGTTGCCATAACGTTAACGTTAATTTACTGTCGATAGAGAATGCCCTTCCGCATCTGCTGGATCTTAATGATTTGTAAATGATAAGGTGTTGATTTTTTTGTGCAGTGTATGAGTTTGTTGAGGTGCACCTTCACCAGTTTTTTTTTTATTTGTGGTGCTGATCTGGGCTACTTCTGTCAAATTTCTCATGCGGTAACGGCCTAATTATGGTAGCCTTTTACTGGACATTGTGTGATCATGTGTATAGGGGGCCCTCCTTGATAATCTTGCTTACGGGCCCGATATTGGCTTGTTACGCCACTGGAACAGTTGGTTTATTTACGGTCTGTGTATGTTTAAGTGTTTATTTGTCTACCGTCTTGACACCAACACAGCCTAATTAATCGACCATAAAAGGGTGGAAAATTGAGATTTTGTTAAGAAAGCTTTGCGAGTAAAGTGAATTTAATGGTAATTAGGCCTACATTTAATTGTCTATTTTTACTTAAATAACTACTGCATAAATGATAAATAAGCTTAAGTTGTACTAAAGAAAGCATGGTTATGGCATGATTCAGGCTGGAGAAGGGTGTAGGTTTAAAACAGACTGTTTGAATAATTGGCCAGTCAATCTAAAAAGGGGCCAAACAAATTGCAATAGTAACTAGGCTGCATTTTCTCTGCTGAAACCGCAAGGTGGACTTGCCACAAAATACTTAAGAAGAACAATACTGGCCTTGCCATTCCATGGCAAGTCCACAATAAGAATAAGAAGAATAAGAAACTTGCGAAGAGCAATAGTTGACTATAGTGCAATAGTGGGCACTAGTGGCAAGTCCACTAATAAGATACTTGCGAAGAACAATAGTGGACCTTGCCAACACCCCCCAACACACACACACTCACATACACACACACAAGCATTTCTCCCATTCTTTCTAATGGAGAACCCCCCCAACACCCCCCACACCCTCAACAACTCCAAAACACACACACACTCATACACTGTCAAAAAACGTTCGTTTATTTACAGAAAAATAGAATACTCATCTTTTTTTAACTGCAGAGTGCTATCCCATTTTCAGAGTCGCAGATTGAATTTACAAAAGCACCCAGAGTATTCTTTAGAGATCAATTGAACTAGCTACATTAGATGCGGCAGTGCAGTGAATATTCAAAAACAAATAGACCCGTGTTAAAATTGTATTTTGATGGGTGTATTTTGGCGCTGCCGTAACTAGGGTAACAAATAAACAGGTTAACCGGTTTTTAACCAGTTAATGAGGTGTGATAACCGGTTAAAGATATTTTCTTTTTTTACACCCCTAACACACACACAAGCATTTCTCCCATTCTTTCTAATGGAGAACCCCCCCAACAGCACCCCCCCACCTCCCCCCACCAACACCCCCTTCACTAAAACACCAACCCCCCCTCTCCACCCTCTCCAAAACCCCCTTTTAACACCCTCTCAAACACCCCCTCAACAACCCACCCACCAACTCCATACACACACGGGCATACACACACGTACACATAAACACACTCAAGCATTTCTCCCATTCTTTCTAATGGAGAGCCCCCCCAACAGCACCCCCTCACCAACACCCCCTTCACTAAAACACCAACCCCCCCTCTCCACCCTC
>JAGFZM010002823.1:0-10801 GCA_017657215.1 Limnothrissa miodon | reverse complement strand
AGAATAGTGGAAGAACACTTGTAGAATAAGCAAGTTTAAAGCTCAACGTCATTGATGTATTTCACTTAGGGTTGCAAAGGGGTGGAAAATTTCCGGTAAATTTCTGGAAACTTTCCGGAAACTTTCCATGGAAACTTTAGCTTGGGAATTTTAGAAATATTCAAAAATGGAAATTTGTGGAAATTATGGGAATTTATGGGAATTTATGGGAATTAACAGGGAATTTTGGATGATTTTAAGAAACATAGACCATATGACTCATATACCAACAACATATTTTGTCATAAGACATTTTTGCAGTTAAATTAAAAATATAGCATTTTTCTGTTAAATATGTAGATTGTAAACTGAACAAATGGAAAGGGCTATCAAAACATTTAAATGATGAATGAAATCAGGAGTGGTTATGTAAAACTGCTTAGCAGGACGCAGAAGAAACAGCACATTTTGTGCTATCTAGCTTACCTTTAACATATCTGCCTTACCAGTGAGCTAGCAATCTATATTTTGATTGGGCTAGCTAAAATCTAACATTTTAGAACAAATATCATCTAAGTTATATCATCATAACTTGCTTGACTGTTTGTAGTCCTCAAATGTGTAGCCTCACGTGTCTGTATCAGTGACTGTATGTGGCTCATAAAGGTTGCTTTAGCAGTCCATAATTCTAGAAATCATTGAGATGTGATGGGAGGATGCACAATGCGTATTGGAGGTGCGGCCTCAATAGCCCTGCATTAAGAAGTGTGTTATGCCGCTGTGATTGAAGAATAGCAAATTATAGGCTACTCAACTTTATGCATATCACATCTCATAGTTTTAGCCAAGACAATGATGCCACTGAGTCTCTGTGCTCTACTCTGAGGATGTGTCTTGATAGGCTATGTCCCCTATCCACCAAACTGGCTTGGCCCTCCCAACCGCATCCTTGGCTTGATGATTCCATCCGTCGACAGCGTACAAACCTCAGAGCTGCTGAAAGGCAATGCCGCAAATCAAAAAATCCTTCTGACTTAAACAGGTTCCAGGCACTGCTCTCTTCCTTCTCATCTGATATCACTGCAGCAAAGGCGGCTTTCTATAATGACAAAATTCAAAATGCCACGGAAACCAGGAGACTATTCTCAACCTTCAAAACTTTACCCACCACCACCTCCTGCTACCAATCTGACAGCTGATTATTTTGCTTCTTTCTTCAACGACAAAGTAGCTGCCATCAGTAGGCAGTTCTCTGAACCAACTGCAAAGGCTACAACTGGACCATATACTAGCGGAAGCACCTTCGATTGCAATAGTCCTGCCGTGACATTTCCTTCATTCAAACCCCTCACCGAAATGGATGTGTCCAAACTTCTCACTTGCAGCTGTCCTACAACGTGCCCTCTGGACCCGATTCCAACCAACGTCTTGCAATCCATTGCTCCAACTATCACACCAGCTATCACACATGTGATCAACGCTTCACTATCAACAGGAATCTTCCCTTCTGCATTCAAGCATGCTCAGGTAACACCTCTACTCAAAAAACCCTCTCTTGCTCCCGACCAAGTGGGAAACTACAGGCCGGTCTCTCTCCTTCCGTTCCTTGCTAAAACTATTGAAAGGGCGGTATTCAAACAGGTTACTGAATTCTTGAGCCAACAGAATCTACTCGACCACAACCAATCTGGCTTTAAGAGCGGCCACTCCACTGAAACAGCTCTACTATCTGTGGTTGAAGCCTTAAAAGAAGCCAGAGCGGAATCAAGGTCATCTGTACTCATGCTGCTTGACCTGTCAGCTGCGTTTGATACGGTAAACCACAGTATTCTATTGTCTATACTGTCAAACATGGGCATCAAGGGTGATGCATACTGCTGGTTCGAATCCTACCTCACTGGGCGACTGTTCAAAGTGTCCTGGCTCAGACACACCTCTGCGCCTTACCACCTTGCTACTGGAGTACCCCAAGGATCTGTGTTGGGCCCCCTTCTTTTCTCCATCTATACCACTTCTTTGGGCCAAATCATCCGCCAGCATGGCTTCTCTTACCACTACTATGCCGATGATACCCAGCTCTATCTGTCATTTTCACCCGAGGACCCAACCATCCAAACGCGAATCTCCGATTGCCTCTCTGACATCTCTGCATGGATGCAAGACCATCATCTCCAGCTGAACCTCTCAAAAACCGAGCTGCTGGTCCTCCCAGCTAAACCAACTATTCACCACAACATTTGCATCAACTCTGGCTCCTTGTCTCTTGCTCCCTCACGGGTAGCCAGGAACCTAGGTGTTATGATTGACGACCAGCTAACCTTCAATGACCATGTTGCTTCTGTTGCCCGGGCCTGCCGCTTCGCACTATTCAATATCAAAAAGATCAGACCATACCTAACTCAACAAGCCTCCCAGTTGCTGGTTCAAACTACGGTCCTCTCACGCCTTGACTACTGCAATGCCCTTCTGGCAGGACCTCCTGCCTGTGCCATCAAGCCACTTCAGATGATCCAAAATGCTGCGGCGCGTCTCATCTTCAATCAGCCGAAGAGGACGCATGTCACCCCTCTGCTAATTGAGCTCCACTGGTTGCCTCTGGCGGCTCGCATCAAATTCAAATCACTGATGCTGACTTACAAAGTGCTTAGAGGATCTGCCCCTTTTTATCTAAGCGCTCTCATAAAAGCTCAGGCTACCCCCCCGACAACTCCGGTCCTCCAATGACTGTCGACTGGCAGTCCCGGCACCTCGCCCAAGGCAATCCAGACTCTTCTCATGTGTCATCCCACGCTGGTGGAATGACCTACCAAAAACAATCAGAACAGGGCCATCTCTGGAGGCCTTCAAAAAGCTCTTAAAGACCTAGCTATTCAGAGAACATCTTCTATCCTAGCACTAAAATGAACTGAAGCACTATCCCCTAGCACTATGCTCCTTAAGGTTTCTGCTATGTAGCTTGATTGTTATCCTCGTTTTGTAAGTTGCTTTGGATAAAAGCGTCTGCTAAATGCATAAATGTAAATGTAATGTAAATGTAAAGACTGCTAAAATATTATTTTCTACCAACTGTCTTTATGTTCCTGACCTTTAGTTGAGATAATTCCCATTTTTTTCCAATTAATTCCTGTTAATTCCCATAAATTCCTGTTAATTCCCATGGAAAGTTTCCAACTTTGAAAATTCCCGGAATTTTGCAACCCTAGTCCCTACTCAGCCCAGAGGGAACCAGGCAGAAGCAGGGACCAAAAATTATACCTGGTACTAGTGGTAACGCGCTAAACACGGGCCGAGTCGAGTGGTGTAGGGCCGAATAAGGTACTAGTGGAAAAGCGGCACAAGCAGGGACGTCACTAGGTTTTAAGGATAGGGGGGCTTAGCCACCAAGAGATGCATACCATACGAACAAACATAGCACATGAGCTATCCTAGCTGACATATCACCTGATTCTTATCAGGATGCATATTTACTGTCGCTTGACCTCACTTCTGATCGCCCCTCATGAAATCTTTGTTTGTACTTGTGTTTGTATGTATTTGAGTGTACGTGTGTGTGTGTGTGTGCGCGCAAAACTATTGCACATGAGAGTGTTGTGTGCGGCCTGTATACAGACTGCTACGCATGTGCTAAGTGATTTGTTGTTAAGTTGCTCACCTGAAAAGTGTGCTACTCAAAGCTCAAGATGGGAAGGAAATGCACTGAAGAGACAGGCTGGAAATATTTTTGGGGATTTTTAGTGAATATTGTATTTGCAAAAGACAGCTCTGCAAAAGCTATCCAGATGCAGTTTATTTTTTTCAGTCACTAACAAGCATCAATTTATTACCTTACTGTAATCTTGGAATTCATAAATTAATCTAGATTAAAATGGTTCATTCTGCTGAAGGCATTCAGAATATGTGTGCTACCTAGACTAAGGTGGAACATTAGACCAGGGTGGCATCTTTTGTTTCCAAAATACATTACTAACTGCTTGATAAAGCTGTTCTACTAATAGTAAAAAATAAATAATACTATAGATAAAAAAATAAATCATGTTCAATAAGATTACTTGTTTACCAACTGTTTATTCAGTCAAACACAAATAATGATAATACCTGAATAAACTCGATTTTTCATAGCTAAAGCAAGTGTCAGAAATCAACATTAGGCCTATGCTATCAATTTAAATTGGTGTGCCAGCCAGATTTATGAAAATGGGGAGCACCTGGTTCATTAATAACATGGAGCCTTTTGCTGTTAGCTGGAGCAAACTAATTGTTACTACCTGCAGTGATGAAGACTTACTTTCTTGATAACTTTGCCTAGCTGCCGCCAGAGAGACAGTCGTCAGTGATCAATCGGTGCCAGTGTCAATCATGAGAGATAACTTGCGTATAGCCATGTCTTGGCTTGTCTTGTGTGCAACATGTACGCTAGTGCCTCCCTATGTGTAGATACAGTGGAGTGAAAACGTGGACTGGATTTCCGTAATGTGGGTGTTCCCCGTGAACAACTAACAGATTTGATAACAAAGCACTAAAGCTGTAAAGGGAAAGAAACCACGAAATGTATGATCATATTCAAATGAATAGCAACAGATTTTTATATTATTATTTATCTAAACATATATTCCTGCGTTTTTGTTTTTATTTGACTGCAAAAAAAATAAATAAAACCTAATTATTTAGGGGGGGGGGGGGGGGCTTAAGAATATTTTAGGGGTGCTTCAGCCCCCCTAAAATAAGCCTAACGACGCCACTGGGCACAAGTGAAACAGCCTACTCTAATAACAAAAAAACAGAATACTGCCCGCTTATTCTGTTTTCTTCTTGGTTAGAGGTGGCTTTAAAAACATGCCTAAAATTACTGGATTCTCTTCTAAAGAGATACAGAGCTGCACTGGCGCAGCATAGCCATAACAAAATGCTGTAATTCCAGAAACTGGTAACTGCTAACATTTGTCTAATTTTTGTAGCCTACATTGTCCGTAACCACTTATATAAAATCTTTTACAGGGCAAAAATGTGTCCTCATATTTAGACTAGGCTTCTAACCAATGCTTATTTTCTCATTCAGTCACCCGCTGGTAAGGATCTTCTATTAGCCAACATCACCTGTGTTAAACTAACTTGGTTATACTGTAGAACATTATTCGGTAACACTTTATAATAACTACACACAATTAATCATTTATTAAGCATTTGTTACCTATTAGTTAATGTTTTTTCATCCTTAGTTATGCATTGTTCATACATAATCATTAGTAAAACATTTATTGACACATTTATAAATGCTTTGTTCATAGTAAACAAGCTTATCTTTTGTTCCCATTGTGAACCAGTTGTAAACTATTACTAAATGCTTTATTCATCATTTGTAAAGCATTACTCATTTTGAACATCCTTATTTACTATGGACAGCCTTATTTACAATGAACAAGCCATTTATGAGCTCGTGTACAAATACTTTATTGATGAGTTAACATTGGAGCAATGCTTTACAAATGATGAATAAAGCATTTAGTAATAGTTTGCAACTGGTTTACAATGGGAACAAAAGATAAGCTTATTTACTACGAACAAAGCATTTATAACTGTGAACAAATGCTTTACTAATGTTTAATTATGTATGAACAATACATAACTAAGGATGAACAAACCATAAACAAATGCTTAATAAATGATGAATTGTGTGTAGTTATTATAAAGAGTTACCTATTATTCAAAATTACTTCATAGTTTATTATTTTATCATATACAGAGGGGTTGGGGTATCCTACTTAGAGCTGGGAATCAATTCAGATTTGCCAAATCGATTCTAGATTCAATTTGATACATTTTTGATTCAGTAATATTGGTAATATTGCACATTAGCAATTTTATTTGGACATGGATGACATGCTCAGAAGAATAAATTATGCAAATAGTATTGTTCTGCCTTATATAAATAAATACAGTTTGTAAACTGTCCTAGAGCTCCCTCTAGTGGCTGCTTTTAGTGTTGTTTGCGTTAAGGTAAAAAATAGAGAAATCCAAAAATAAAGAAAACCCAAGATGGCTGAATGTAATTTTTATGTGTTATTGTTACAAGATGATTTGGACCTTAGAAACTTTGTTGTCTTGGACGAGATTGTGAATGTGAATGATGATTAAATAATATTTTTCCTTTTGTTTTGTTGTCTTTAAAAATTATATAAAGTGTGCATTTAAGTGAGTATGAACGGTTTTGCTTTTTAGCTTGAAGTAAGCATGTACTGTCTTCTTTACCTTTTTTTCCTTTGTATACTTGCAGCCATTTCTCCATCCTAGCAGGCTCTATAAGTCAGTTCAGCAATTAATGAAAGTTATGTTCTGGGTTGTTTCTTATCGGAGTTTGTCAATTTTCAGAATTATGTTGACTGATATGTGAGTTATTTCAGGCTTTGTTCTTCAGTGGGAGCTGAGAGAGCATTCATTCACCCCCTAATGAAACATTTAACCATAACAAGTGGTGTGAAGATGGTATATTAACCTAAATCTTTTAAAGTGTAGGTGTAATGTATGGGCTTTTAACATAATTTACTTCTGATTTGCAGAGACTTAATGCCCTCTACATTGGATGGCCAGCTTACAATGGAAAAGACTCCAAGCTATTTTGTAACAAGTAATGCCCCCAAAAGAATATACGCAATGGCAAAAGACATCAAGTTGATTATTGTTGTACGTAACCCTGTCACCAGAGCCATTTCAGACTACACACAGACCCTGTCCAAAAAGCCAGAAATACCAACATTTGAAGTTTTGGCTTTCAAGAATCGAACTCTTGGACTTGTTGATGCCTCATGGAGTGCCCTGCGGATTGGTATCTATGCATTACATCTAGAGAGTTGGATGCAGTACTTTCCCCTCTCCCAGATGCACTTTGTCAGTGGAGAAAGACTTATTGTTGATCCAGCTGGAGAGATGGCAAAAGTACAAGACTTTTTGGGACTGAAGCGCATTGTTACAGACAAACACTTTTATTTCAATAAAACCAAGGGATTTCCTTGCTTGAAGAAGCCAGAAGACAGTAGTACCCCACGCTGTCTTGGAAAGTCAAAAGGCAGAATGCATCCCAGAATAGACCCTGATGTCATACACAGATTGCATAAATTCTACAAGCCCTTTAATATGATGTTTTACCAAATGACTGGGCAGAACTTCCAGTGGGAGTCAGAGGAAAATGACTTTCAGGGTACCCAGGACTAGTTAACTACAAAGATTCATAGCAATACCACCAGCCTTTTCACAGTCTTATCTTGTGTTATACCTTGAATGATTGCTTGCACACATTAATGACTCACAACCGTCTTCTCATTGTGTCTGTATTCATATGAAAAGTGTACTCTGTGATATGCTTATCACACTCTGCTCATATAGTTATTGACAGAACTTCACTGTCTTTCATGTATACAGAGTAAACACGCACGCACACACACACACACACACACACACATTTATATATTAAATCAAGAAAACTATTGTTCTTTTTATACATTGTCATGTTTTTTTCTGATGCATGCGATGAGTAAAGTGTCCTTACATCCATTATCCCTGACAAAATTTTGCCTGTTCCTTGTTTACACTTACCGTTTTATGTATTCAAAAAGTTCCTCACAGTTTGGTTACTTATATTGTGTAAAGTTGCCCATGATAACACAATATAACAGAAAGGTGAAAAAAAACCTAATGATGATTTCTACACAGGAGTGGAAGTAATTAATTACAAATACTAGATTTTTTTTTTATTGTGTAATTTGTAATTTTTATACTTGAGTACACTTTACACCATGTAATCTACTTCACTACTTATAATAGGGTGACCAAGCGTCCTCTTTTCCCCGGACATGTCCACTTTCTACGTCCTGTCCGGGGCATCCGGGTGGGTTTTATAAATTCACGAAAATGTCCGTGTGTACGTAAATTGACTGGGGTTTTGCACAATACTACAATATTACTTTGTTGTGTAGCGTAATAATACCAGGAGGCTGCGCGCATGAACACAGACACAGACAGGGATCACAGCAGAGCAAAATAAGAGTGGGATAACAAGGAGGATGAAGAGGAAAAGCAGGATGAAGAAGTAAACTAAAGATGCAAGTCTAGATTCTTTTAGTTATTTTGTCTTTGTGAGACTCTTCTATTATTTATTTTGTTACATTTAAGAGATTCCAGAGCTCTCAACCCTCACACATTAGCCATGAGACTCTCTCATTTCAACAATTTCTCACGGTCTCACACAATTAGGCTATTAATTTTACTGCACAGAAATTCACTAGACCTAAACTTAGAAAGAAATGAACAGATTCATACTCAATAAATCTTAAACAAAACGATCTTACAACACAATAAATGCCTACAGGTCTATTCAACAGCGGTAAGGTAGACAATGATCTACAACCAGATTTTCGTCTAAACAATGTATTTAACCTTCCTGTCGTGTTCAGGTCAAATCTGACCGATTTATATCTTAAAACTCTCATAAATGGCCCCAGCTGTGGCGCAACTGTCTGGGGCACCTGCACCGTACGCCGGCGGTCCTTTCCGGATCCCATCATTGCTCTTTCTCCACTGTCCTATCAATAAATTGGCAAAAAAACTCTTATAAATGTTGTGTTTACATCTGATTGCTTCAAGGCCTAATGATATCATCCACACCATGCACTTGAACATGTAAAAGTGATGATTACCTCTTTTGTTGAATTTTGAGTGTTTTACTCAAACTTGTTACACCTGTGGTGTTCCTGGTCAAAAATTAATGGATATATGGACTATATTCCACTCACTCACACACACATTTCAGACTGAACAATGTCTTTTGCAGGTACACATCCCTTTCCTGTGCTTATGTGGTGATCTTTGCGCGTGAACCAGCTTCCTGATGAAACGTTTCATATCTTCACCCAGACTAAGTGTCTGTAATGTGAACCCATCTCTTCTCCACATATTTGTGCCAATCCCCCACGTGACCCACATCTTCTAGACTAATCAATGTATCTTCACACAGACCCCATATATATAGCTTGATGTTTGTGTTGCCCTTGTACTCTAAGCATAATGAGTAGGCCACAGACCAGTATCTATCGAATAGGTTCTGGTCCAGGTTTTTGGACATGATGGAGTGGGCACTGAATTGAATCAAAGGCAGAGGAGGATGTCTTGGAAGTGGAGGACAAAGATTTTGGTCCAGACATTGAGGAAACTGACCACTCAACAGATGGAGAGGCACCTGAAGAACAGGCACTTGAGGAGACATTCCAAGACTGGACACTTGCTGTAGTCTTCGTCCTCCTAGAACAGAGGAAGTAGAGTGAGAGTGGAAAACATAAAGATGATGCTAGGGCCAATACAGTATACAACATCTTGTGTGGATGACATCAAGTCCTAGCCTGATGCATCAGCCGCTTTTACGTTGTTTCACTTTGTGCAAAACGTCCAAACACTAGCCATAAGCATTTGTTCGCTTCTCGGGGGTGGGATTACTTTCTGCTTCAACCAATTACTACTGTTTGGCAAACCTAAGCTTATGGGTAGATTATTGACTGAGCTGCTAACCATAAGCACTAATCAAGTTAGCTTTCAACTCTTTTGACCAGAATCCATTGAGTAAATTATACTGGAGATGACAAATGTGGAGGGGAAGCATGTTTTTGAGGACACCTGATAGACATGCCACTTATGTGCATGAATTCACATACACACACACACACACACACACAACTTCATGTTGAGTCTGGTCTGTTTTCACATTACATGTTCATTTTGTAATACATTCTCAGTGTCTATTTGTATTTTCACTTCATATATTTTTTGTCTAAATATTAGTATAGTGTAGTTATTTGATATACAGCATCACCCTGAGCACAGGGGCTCCACAAGGCTGTGTGCTCAGTCCGCTCTTCACCCTGCTGACACATGACTGCACACCAACCTACAGCTCCAACCACCTTGTGAAGTTTGCAGACGACACAACGCTGGTGGGGCTCATCACCAAGGGCGATGAGACCCACTACAGGAAAGAGGTTGAGCTCCTGACCACGTGGTGCAGAGACAACAACCTCCTGCTAAATGTTAGCAAGACCAAGGAGGTTATTGTCAACTTCCAGAGAGGTCACACCGGTCACCACCCGCTGACCATCGACGGCGCTGCGGTAGAGAGGGTGAGCAGCACCAAGTTCCTGGGGGTGCACATCAGTGAGGACCTCTCCTGGACTACCAACACAACATCACTGACCAAGAAAGCACAACAGCGCCTCTACTTCCTGCGCAAACTCAAGCGGGCAAGCGCCCCACCACACATCCTGACCACATTCTACAGAGGAACCATTGAAAGCATCCTTTCCATCTGCATCACTGTGTGGGACGGTAGCTGCACTGATTACAACAGAAAAGCTCTACAACGCATCGTGAGAACAGCTGAGAGGATAGTTGCCGGACCACTCCCCTCCCTGCAAGACATCTACACCACCCGCCTCACCCGCAAAGCAGATTGAACTCTACCCCCCCCCACACACACACACACACGCTCCCAAACAAACACTCTGAACCAAGAACCAAAACAACACTCTGGACTGAAAAATAACTACTTCTGCATTGCAAATTGCACACAGCTGCTGCTATATATTCAAGTATTCTTTTTTTTACTACTATTTATATTACTACTACTGCTGCTACAATCTTGTGTTGCACTAAGACAACAAACCAACACTGCTGGAACACTTACTTTATGTTATGTCTTGTCTTATATATTCTGTATGTTTACCTAAGTATAATGCCTGAAGCCTACTTGCACTTTTTTTTACTTAACATTACCTTATTGTTTAGA
>JAGFZM010002822.1:0-10770 GCA_017657215.1 Limnothrissa miodon | reverse complement strand
CCCCCCCCCCCCCCCCCCTTTTAAAAATTCCAGCCTTGTTTTAAAAGCCACTTCCAACGTGCGAGGACTCGGGTCTGAACTAATTTGATCAATTCCCCTCATCCGCACCCAGAATCTGCTCCTTCATCCCCCCTCGCCTCTGCCCTCTGCCTCTGCCTTCCCTGTC
Organism: Limnothrissa miodon; assembly: GCA_017657215.1. NCBI lineage: Eukaryota > Metazoa > Chordata > Actinopteri > Clupeiformes > Clupeidae > Limnothrissa > Limnothrissa miodon. The sequence continues at coordinate 10,604 of JAGFZM010002822.1, read as the reverse complement.
TCCACCACCACCACCCATCATAGGCCACAACTTTGAAGCGTCACTGCAGATGTGTTCCAGCATAAACAATATATGTGTCTCCCTGCTTTCCCGCCGTCTCTCACTCTCGGCTGGTTTCTGCTGCTCTTTCCCCTATCCACCTCCCCTCTACCCCCCCGCCCCTCTCCCTCTCCCTCCTTTTGAGGTTGCGGTTCTAGTGTTATCCAACAACCTGATCACTCACCCCACCCCTCTCAACCCCACCCAAACCCAGGCCCTCTGTCTCCCAGGGGTTGGCACCCTCACTGCGGGGTACTGTCGGCCGAATCCTTCTGAGTTAACCGCACACCTCGCCTCGTTGCCAGACCATTCCCCTGCTGCCCTCCTACCACCCCACCCTCACACACACACATACACACACCCTTGCCTCCTACCGGCCCCCCCCTCCCTCGCTGCCTGGTCTTGGCCAACTGGCCGCTTGACACAGGCGCCCTCAGTCCTCTGCAGACCTGTCGCCCGACTTGCACACATACACACACACACCCTACATGCTCTTTCTAACACATGCCCACACACACACACCCATCGAGACGCACTCGCGCTCAGAGTGTTTTAGGCCCCTGCAGCCGCGGAGAGCTCGGTTACCCGGCGCCCATCCGGCATTGACACCGCAGACGGAGCCCTTGATGTGGACAAGGCTGACCAGGGGACCCCAGGGACCCTTGAGAGGGCATCACCCATTAGATCAGAGAGCGCATCGAAACCCAACGCTGGCACCCACCCCTTCATCCTGGCCAGATACATTCCTTGTTAAGTTGCTATCTCAGATGGGAAGTGGCTTGACGTTGTACACAAGGCCTAGTATTATATGAATATGGCATATTAGACTTTTTTTTTTAGATTTTTTTTTTTTTTTTTTGCAAATGAAATTGAGCGTAATAAGTCTCAGACGTAGACTGCAGTTAGTGTGCTGCTAGGAGGAGGACAAGATTTTCTTTGATTGGTCCCTGTTGGAAAACTCTCCTTTCATGTGTAGGGTGTGTGAGAGTGTGTATGCAAGAATGTGTGTGTGTAGCGCTTTTTCATCTTTCAGCTGCTCTGCATTAGCTGTTAGTGTGGTTCTTTTCATTACGCCCGGGGTTCTGACTGGATCCTGCTGACTGCGAGAGTGGTCAACAGAACCGTTTAATCCATGCGCTGGACCCTGGAACGCTGCCTGCCTTAGAACGCAAGCCAAACTAACTTGAGGTGGCTTTTCTGTGACTGCTAATTGGTTGTCACACACACACACACACACACACACACACACACACACACGTAGGTTGTGAATCTGTTTGCAAAAAGGACACACTAAATACACCCACATGTACTCTTATTAGTAGTCTTATTAGTAATAGTTGACACCCACGCCGTTTTGACACACACACACATACATATGCTAAGGGCTAGTGTCACTCTTTCCAGCACGACGTGTCCCAGCCTCTGCTGCGCGCTGCTTTGGATGGAACGGTGCAGGAGTGTGTGAGCTTCGTGGGTGTGGACATCAACATCTGCTCCGAGATACTTATGAGGTACAAAACTCTCTCTCTCTCACACACACACACACACATACACGCGCATGTGCGCACAAACTCACTCAAATACAGCATCCCCACTGCAGAATACTTTCCAGCCACCGTCACATTGTGACCCACCTAGTCTTTTCCCTTCTCTCTCTGGTGTCATTCCCCCTCTTACCGCACACTTTTCAGGAGGGAGTTTTAATCTTTCACACACACACACACATTCATATAAACACACTAATGAGCACACATTAATATAAACACACGTGTGTGTAAATACACAGATACAGACAGCTGCGTGTGTAAACTTTCACACACAAACTTCATGCCCACTTAGTTGCCCACAGACTCGCATACACGTAATGGGCATATTCACATAAACACACACTCACCTGCACATTAACATAAACACTCACACACACACACACACACACACACAGACACATACTGCTCCACTGTATTGACTGGGCATAACCCCAGGCTGTGTGTGTGTGTGTGTGTGTGTGTGTATGTGTGTGTGTGTGTGTTTTCTTTGCTCTTGAGTGCTGCTGTCTGCCAGCAGTGACTAACAGGAAAATGAGACCTAAACTGTGACAGTGACAGACATTAATTCTCTAACCCCCAGGTAACCCCTGTGCTGGGAGTTTTGCTTTTAAACACATAAATTGTCAGAAAATTGTCTCCTACATGCAGCACACACACACACACACTATTTGTCCTATGATTCTAGATTAATGTAGATTTTATTAAGTATAAAATAATCATGAGTATGGGTCTTGTATGTCTGTGAAGCACGTTGAAATGCCCTAATGTTAGAAATGTGCTGTAAAACTAAATTACCTTCCTTTGTCCATTTCAGATGAAAATTAATTTTCAAATGTTTTTAACCATATTATCAGTCTGACTCCAATTGGAATTATTTGGCTTTTTTAATACAAATATGTTTAATAGCAATTACTTTGAAAATTACTTCATTTTTTGCATCTTTTGCATTTTGCATCTCAGGTTGTATATCAGATTTCTTGATATATATATATGTCCCTATCCATAAACATATTTACATTTTGTGCTAATGTGGATATACAGTAGGGGTCATCAACTGTATTTGTCAGAGGGCCAGAATTTTACCAGTCTCCTTGGGGGCCGGACCCCAAAGAAGAAAATAAAAAAAAATCTAATTTTGGCATAACATTATGTTTAATGTTTATACTTTTTCCATTTCACTACAAAACTGAAGGTATTTGATTTAGGCTCCCATCACCTATACCACCATCAACCACAAGGAGTTGCCTAAACTCAATTAGGCTTTGTCAACTTTATTTATAGAGCACTTGAAAAACAAACACGGAAGAAGTGACAGGAAAGGGTCTCTTAACAGAGGTAAAATGGCACTCTCAAAGACCATGAAACGCAAAGTTGATGTAGAAAACAGGTCCTTAAATGATGACTGCGTTACCAGTAGCCTATGCCTAATTTGCAGCAAAACTTGTTGTTGCAAAAGAGTACAATCTGCCCCGTCACCACAACACAAAACATTCTAATTTCAAAGTTAGAGAAAAATTTCCACATTGAAATCTGCCTACTCCCGTGCGAGTGGCATTATTACCCATCTGATCAAGAGTGTGACGTGTGCATCCCTGCAGGCTGTTTGGGTGCTTTGCGGACATAACCGGCCTTTCACGGAAAGTGAGGTTTTATCAGTCAACCCAGTCTTTGGAGGACTGTTTGCGCATAAGTCTGACAGCGGCCAAGCCTGATGTGAAAAAGTTAAAGTGAGAAATCTATCTTTAGCCATTGATTAAGAACTGTGAGTAGCCCGTTTCAGCATTGTTATTTGAATTTAAGCCCACTTAACGGTTCATTTGATTTGCAACCATTATGTGTGTTTTGTTCTGGTAGGCCTACCAGGTTATTTATTTATCATGCTATTTGAAGTTGTGCCAGATTGTTTTTCCTCCTTTTTTAGTCGTGAGGAGTCTACTAGTTTCAAGCACGTTGTTGAAACTGTTAAGTAAGGGCATGAGGAAAAGTTATGAATTCATTTTTTTTTTTTTAAACAGTGAATGCTCAACGCTGCATAGTCTGTCCGAGTCTGTCCATGATTTCGGACTGTAGCATAAATATAGTGATAAATGGTGGTTATTCTGACAAGAGACACAGTTGTTGTTATTTTTAGTTGTTTTAATAGTGTGGACCACTCTTTTTTTTTGTTTTTTTGAACTTCACAATTTTGGAATCCAGTCGCGGGCCGGATTGAACGGCTCAGCGGGCCGGACTCGGCCCGCGGGCCGCCAGTTGATGATCAGTGATATACAGTGTACAAACACACACACAAAGTTAGAGAGGAATGTATTCTGTGTAATGGGGAGAGGTGGGGTATGCAGAGTGGGATCAGGTCATCTATTTACCTGACTTTAAATGAGGTTTTTACTGGGGCCCTCCCAGCCAAGAGCTACATACACTCACACATATGCATGCACACACACACATATGCATACAGACACACACACACGTACATGCATACATACATACACATGCATGGATGCAAACATACACACAAAAAACAAATGTGTCATTACACACACACACACACACACACACACACACACACACACACACACACATTGCTTTGCTATTCTACTTCACTCTTTTCTATCCTTCATCACACTTTTTCTACACACGCATACACACACACGCATAGACTTGGGCCTTTATGCAGGCTGTGTTTTGGAGTGGTGACACACTCTGTTTGCATAGCTGCTTTGAGGAGAGCTGCCACTCTGAGAGAGTCGGCTCACACAGACTCAGTGCGTCACCCACAGCACCTTTCAAAGCCCAGGCCTGTTCCTGAGTAGAGCGGGGGAGGAACGGGGGGACAAAACAAAAACAGGGAAAGGTTGGAAGGATTTGTCTGAAATCCCGGTGCAAATGCAGCAAGAGTAATAATCCAATTTCATTACCCCTTCATCCCCCACGCCCTTTTTTACCTAATCCGCCACCTCCCTGCCTCCAGACTGACTTACTGACTCACTTGTGTGTGTGTGTGGGAGCAGTATACCTGTTGCATCCCCCTCCTGTGTGTGTGTGTTCGTGTTTTTTTGTGTCTGTGTGTATAACTGTGTATGTGTGTGAGTAACATTACCCTAATCTGTCCAGTTGCTGATCTGACATCTTTTTCCTTTCATTAGACATATTCATATATGTTTGTTTGTGTGTGTGTGTGTGTGTTTGCGAATGTGTGCACCCACGTTGTTGTCAGACACGTGGCAGGCCTGAATGCGGGCCGGGCACGCAGCATCATGGAGTGGCGGGAGAAGAACGGACCCTTCCAGAACCGGGAGCAGCTGCAGCAGGTGAAGGGCCTTGGCCCCAAGAGCTTCCAGCAGTGTGCCGGATTCATCCGCATCAACCCCGAGACTGCCCACAGGGCACCCAGGTAACACACACAGCTCTACAGTGGCCGCTATTTTACATAATGAGCACAGGCAGAAAACGCAAAACACAAAACTTGGTATTTATCAATCCAAACATGAGCTAGAATGAGTGCTGTTCACGTACAAATACACACCACTTTGCATTTTCCTCTCCCACTATCTCTCACTCTTCCTCGCTCATCTTCCTCTCTCTCCTTCTCTTTTCATCAGTGGACATTATGTAGCTGTCTACTAGGCTGCAGTGCTCCTATTTGTTACTAACATTAGTTCACATCAAGGAGGTTTGGGTTCAGTGTGGCACAGAGACTGGGGATAAAGTGTTATGGTGTTTGTCTCTCCCCAGTGATGGCAGCTCGGCTGCTGATAAGCCATTGGCTAAGAAGGGGAGAGGGAAGGCCAGCCAGCCAATCACTGATCAGCTCAACCCGCTGGACCAGACATGCATTCACCCAGAGTCCTACAGCATCGCAATGGAGTAAGCCCAGTCGTGCATGCAATGACCACACACACACAAAAACACTCACGCATATCCTTCCTTTTGTCCTTGTGTTAATTGTGTCATCTATGTTTGCCTTCACACCTAAATTAACGTAATTGACATGAATTGACAAGGTTTTGTTAATGCATTAGTTGATAGAAATGCATTAGTTCAAAGAAAGTCGAGCATGTCTGTGTTTGTGTGTGTATGTCTATAAGAGAATTGAGCTTGGAAAAGGCCTCCCTTCGTCTGAATGTTAGCAGGGTGTGCTGACATATTAATGTGTGTGTGTGTGTGTGTGTAAGACATTGAGAGTGTATAAGTGTGGGATTGTGGTGGTGTGGATAGATCTATGGCACATAATCTGGAGTTGTTTTAGAGATGACTGTTAGCACCTAATTGCTACAGCACACCACTAACGTGTGTGTGTGTGTGTGTGTGTGTGTTATATGCATGTGCACACACACTGTTTCTGCCCCCACAGCTGGACTGTTATGATGACTTCAGCATTGCACCTACATTATCACACTCCACACACAGACACATTGATGCACACATTCTTGCATATTGTCAAACACACACCCTTTCTCATACGTGTTCACACATTTTAGTATCAGCACATAACTACTTACACATATTATACTAATACAATACTCTTCACATTTTCCTAGTCATTCTAAAATTGATACACACACCCCCACCCCTGCACACATCGCACACACACACACGCACACGCACACGCACACGTTTGGTCTTGTAAGGTATTCTACTAATCTAGACATACTACTGGCAAATTATGAATAATTCTAATTTACATAAATATATCTATCTTTGTCTGTAGACCTAACCGCAGAATACTGACTGAAGCAATATGACTATGAAAACTGGCATGTGTTTACGATCTTGGTCTCGACTGCGTTAAAAAAATCATGATTCTTCAAGACGCTCTCAATCTTGACTCAACCCACCAGTAACCCCACACACACACACACATCCTATCAAACCAAGTAGTTGGACATTGCAACACGCACAGCTTGTCTCCTGATTGCGAGAGCAGTGGTGTCTGCCACATGCTGTGTCAATCCACGAGGGCATCCTGGTGCTGTATATCACTGCAGACAGGCCCAGGGCTCTCTGCCTGCCCCCGAACAACAGCACTGATTATGAAAGCACTTGCGTCCCTCAGTCACCCTCTGCCTGGGAGATGGTCATGACCGTTATCTCAGGCATGGCAGCTATTCAAATGGGGGGGGGGGGCACACATAAGGCATTACATCCCATGCATAATGCATTATAGTATGCTTCTCAGAGACTTGGATTGTCATTCTAATCTAGATTTATTTCATCATTTCTAAGACACCTTGTCACTTGGATTGATGGTTATTGACAATGCTATGGACATGTGCACACATGTACCTGTTTGAAAATGTTTTGAATACAGTATTGAATATATATGATATAGTATTTTCAAGTCCTTCCTGCATATTCAAATATAGCAAACTCAAATTTTCTTAGTAGGATACGCTTTTATGAATTGCCATTATGCTTCATTGTTATTAAGATGTAATAAACTGCAATTACAATATGGAATAGTCACCCTGTAATATTTATAACATTCTTATGTGAGTGTATTTGTTCAAAGGGAATATTAAAAACTGTTTTGTGTATGTGTGACTGTTAAGGCCCATTTATACCCTCCAGCGAGCTCCAGACAAAACGGAGTCAGAAGTATGGCGATTCGGAAAAATCATCGAAGAAGAGTGGTGTTGGGCATTTAAAAATGGAGCTAAACACAGAAGAAAGAATATGCGAGTTAGTGAGAGGGTACATACATTTATATGATTCTACAGTGGCAGGTCTTCGTGACAGGCGCTCGTTTTGCCGGTTTCTGATAACACGCAACAAAATTACCTCCTCTGCAGACGCCATGTTCGCGAAGTCGAAGCCGGTATTTAGCGACTCAGTACTGCCCGCTAGAGGAAGTATTATGTAACATCCGTAATACGGACGGAGGTATGTAGGCTAGTAACAAAGACAACATTTGTGACGGACGGACGATTTTCATCCGGATCCGGAGGTATAAATCAGGCTTTAGTCTGTCCAGGTTTATGTAGATGTTAAGAAGTAGTTGTTTGTATATCGTGTGTGTGTGTGTGTGTGTGTGTGTCATTGAGGCATAGTGCCCCTATCATATCCACCATTAGGCAATGACTGAAGAAAATCTCTCTCTCTCTCTCTCTCTGTCTCTCTCCCTCTCTCATACATTTACATTTACATTTATGCATTTAGCAGACGCTTTTATCCAAAGCGACTTACAAAAAGAGGATAACAAACAAGCTACGTAGAAGAAACCTTAAAGAGCATAGTGCTAGGGAATAGTGCATCAGTTCAATTAAGTGTTAGGACAGGAGTAGTGCATCAGTGCGGTTAAGTGCTAGGATAGAAGATGTTCTCTGAATAGCTGGGTCTTTAAGAGCTTTTTGAAGGCCTCCAGAGGTGGCCCTGTTCTGATTGTTTTTGGTAGGTCATTCCACCAGCGTGGGAAGACACATGAGAAGAGTCTGGATTGCCTTGGGCGAGGTGCCGGGACTGCCTGTCGACAGTCATTGGAGGATCGGAGTTGTCGGGGGGTAGCATGGGCCTTTATGAGAGCATTTAGATAAGAAGGGGCAGATCCTTTAAGCACTTTGTATGTCAGCATCAGTGATTTGAATATGATGCGAGCAGCCAGAAGCAACCAGTGAAGCTCAATTAGCAGAGGGGTGACATGCGCCCTCTTTGGCTGATTGAAGATGAGACGCGCCGCAGCATTTTGGATCATCTGAAGTAGCTTGACGGCACAGGCAGGAAGTCCTGCCAGAAGGGCATTGCAGTAGTCAAGGCGTGAGAGGACCATAGTTCGAACCAGCAATTGGGAGGCTTGTTGAGTTAGTTATGGTCTGATCTTTCTGATATTGAATAGTGCAAAGCGGCAAGCCCGGGCAACAGAGGTAACATGGTCGTTGAAGGTTAGCTGGTCATCAATCATAACACCTAGGTTCCTGGCTACCCATGAGGGAGCAAGAGACAAGGAGCCAGAGTTGATGCAGATGTTGTGGTGAATAGTTGGTTTAGCGGGGAGGACCAGCAGTTCGGTTTTTGAGAGGTTCAGCTGGAGATGATGGTCTTGCATCCATGCAGAGATGTCAGAGAGGCAATCTGAGATTGGAGTTGGGATGGTTGGGTCATCGGGTGAAAATGACAGATAGAGCTGGATATCATCGGCATAGCAGTGGTAAGAGAAGCTGTACTGGCAAATGATATGGCCCAAAGAAGTGGTATAGATGGAGAAAAGAAGGGGGCCCAACGTAGATCCTTGGGGCACTCCAGTAGCAAGGTGGTAAGGTACAGACGTGTGTCCCAGCCAGGAAACTTTGAACAGTCGCCCAGTGAGGTAGAATTTAAACCAGCAGCATGCATCACCCTTGATTCCCATGTTTGACAGTATAGATAATAGAATACTGTGGTTTACGGTATCAAATGCAGCTGACAGGTCAAGCAGGATGAGTACAGATGACCTTGATTCCGCTCTGGCTTCTTTTAATACACACACATACACACACACACACACACACACACACACACACACACTCTTACAAACCTATTTACCTCACTCTGTTTCGTTCTGCCTCACTCATTTTCTTTCTCTTCCTTAGCGTCTTTTTTTCCTTTGGCTTCTTCCCCTCTCAATCTGTTTGTTTTCCTTCCTCTGTTCAGGTCCATTACCTAGCTAACAAGGCATAAAGCTCCACACTCCTCCTTTTCCTCCTCCTCTTCCGACTCTCTCATTATCACCAGTTTTTCTTCCTCAGCCGCACGTGCTCCTCCCACCCCTGCCTGCTGTTATTGAAAGTGTAGACAGGCCTAAACTCTGTGTGTGTGTGTATGTATGTGTAAGAGAGAGAGCGTGCATGTGGTAGTTCAGTACGTAAAACTGATGTGGGTGACCATAATGACAGGGGAAAATAAGGGTGTCTGTGTGTGCGTGCGCGTGTGTGCTTTTTGTTTGTGATTATAACCGTGTGTGAGAACAGTAAAGCATATATTTTTAACCGTGTTGGTTTGTGTGTGTCTGTGCATGTCTGTCCTTAGCTGTGGCTTTGAGCTACAGCTTTTTAATGATGCGGACAGGCTGGACAGACTCTGAACTGCCTGTAGCTCATTTCCAGTTACTCTCCCCTTATTCACTTTCTCACACTTAACAGGCTTCTGTATTACTGTGATGATGCTCTCTATCAGTCTTTTCAGATGCCTCTATCAGTCTTTTAGTGTGCATACTCACCTTCAGAAATGTCTACAGTCAACTTTGTGTGTTTATGTGTGTGTATGTGTGTGTGTGTTTGCTTGTGTGTGTTTGAGTGTGTGTGTGTGTGTGTGTCGGTGCTTCCATGTGCGTTACACTTCTGTATTGGAATCATAACGCCCTGCTTTTTGCACAGCGAGTTCTGGTTCATCACACAGCAATCTTCTCCCATGGCCTATCTAACAAAAGCTGTTGATGGTTTTCATTTATCTTGTGTTATGTTTGTTTCACATATCTTAGGTCCATTGCATTTAACAGATGCCAGTCATCCAGCTACCTAATCCACTCTGACAGGAAGCCCTCTGCCACACACACACATGTCTAACCACCTGCATTAAGTACATGCACGCACGCACACACACACACACACACACACACACACACACAGACACAGCTTGAAGACCTCCCAAACAGGATATTACACAAGTTTGAGACGAGGGCTAAATCAGTGACACATTTCACTCAGCGCCACCACCCGTGCCAGCATTGGGGGATTGTGTTGCATTTCGGTGCTGGTGCATTTAGCGTGTGCATAGGAGAGAGGGAGAACAAGGGAGAACGCATGGTTGCGGCTGGACGAGTGGCACTGCTGGTGCTCAAAGGTGCGGCACACACAGGCCCGTGCCTTGTGTCTGGTTGCGTTATCACTGGCACATAAATTACAGGCAAGACCAACTGTAGGAGATGGCCTACAGTGAAAACAACACTGATAAAGGCTAAGCTTGCTGGAGGGGGGGGGGTCTGTCTGTGTGTGTGTGCTTGTGTGTGCATGAATGCTTGTGTGTGTGTGTGTGTGTGTGTGTGTGTGT
>JAGFZM010002821.1:0-12148 GCA_017657215.1 Limnothrissa miodon | reverse complement strand
CGGGCGGGGAGAGCACTGACGCCAACGGGGGTAGAAGCCGCCCCTGGACTACCACTGGAACCCACGAAAAATGCCGCTCTGTTGGCAATAGCCGCAGGGGAGAGGCGTTCGCAAGCCGAGCAGAGATCTGGTTGCGAAAATGCGAGCATAGCATGCCATAGCATAGTCGGAGAGCGCCATGGGACGATCACAGTCGGTACAACGACGAGTAGCCATCTTGCGTCTCGAGGTACCAGAAGTGAGGGACCGGCGTGAGCACTTGGAGCAAGACGGAATCCCTCGGAGAGCTTTGAAAAAAGCTGTTGTGGTGGGCTTTGACAAACGCCGGTGGGTTTTAGAATTATTTGCAAAAGCAAACGAAGATCGACTCAGAAACACATGCGCAGTAGGTGAGGTGAAAAAGGCAAAGAGGACCTGAAGCGTAAGCGCAGTCAATATATAGACTTTCTGATGTCACGCAGGGCTGTCTAAGTAGTTGCCTGCGCGCGTCAGAGCGCTTACTGCCCTTTTTTCAAAGGGTTGGTTAAAATTGACTTCAGAAAAAGTAGGAGATGATAGGCATCATCCATTTGTACGTTTCGGCTTCGAAACGAAAGAGATCATATGTTTAAAAAATGTGAAACTCACCTTTTATTTGTCATTTTTCAGTGGTGAGTAATATCAAGGAGCAAAGAATCTTTTAACAGAAACGGATGAGATGTACAAAATGCAAAATAAAACATGACAGAAGCTTTATCTCACTACAATACCCACTCTGTGAGTTGCACATATTTTTAAAACAAATGTTAGGTGTTTCTTTTCCTCATTGTATGAAATGTGCTACATACATAAACTTCCCACAGTTCTGGGGTAATGTTTCTGATATAGTTGATATGGTAGTGGTTAAACCACTAAATGGACAGGACCTAATTACTCGTTTTACATTAATCAGCAATACACAGAGGGTGCTGAACGTCTACATTTTGGGACAGTAAACATAATTTAATTTGAGATGGTTCATGTAATATGGAAAGGCTCATTAGAATATTTCAACTGTAGATATAATGTTGAACTCCAAACAAAGATAGTTTAGAAAATGGTTCTGCTCCAAATACAGTAAGCGTTTAATGACATTATTTCAACATGGCCACCAAAGCTGGCCAATACCATGCTTTGACTCCACAGAAAATAATGTATAATATTAAGAATATTATAAAACTGTGTATTGCCTTATATTATTTAGCACCCTCACATTGTGATAAAAGGTAAACAAGCTTGATATAGTTAAGATTAATTTTTTTCCCCAAAATTTTATTGTCCATGATGTTGATCAACAGACAATTGTGACACAGAATAAAAAATTACAATTTATGTACAGGGGTGGATCAGAAAGATGATACAGCAGACGTATCAGCATCAGCAAGTGTCATCTGTCATCTCTTGAGTCATGAGTAAATAAAAAGCCTTTCCGATCACTTTCTCTTAGTATAGAAATGTTGTATGAAAATATACTGTATTTGGCTTAGATGTGTTCAGAGAAACCTTAGAAGAAAAACAAAGGCTGTAATCTGCCTGCTTAGTCTAAACAACATAAGATTACTAGTTCTAAGATCGAGCATTCAATAATACTCATACAATACATTTTACTGAGCACATAAAAGACTTCTACTTAAGCTCTGCCATTTCAATCACCTGTTGTGCTACTTTATATAGCTCATTCAACCCCTCATCAAGCACTGATTTTGTGGTGGCAAAAGACACTCCAGCTGCTGCTATGTTACCTGCAACAGGGAAAAAGCTGCAGATGGTTTCAATGAGTCCTGATGCCCCAAATCTTGCTACCATTTTTCCAACCAATGATTTACTTGCAATGGCCTTGACAAGTTCTGATTGTTTAACCATCTCTAGTATTGGCTTGTCTACTCGCTTTCCCAGCTTAATAAGGGATTTATCGTCTAGACCAAATGAGTGATAGCATTTGGTGAAGAATGACACAACAATGGCAACATCACATGCAGTAGACAGGCCTGGTACAGGGACTCCTCCTATTGCACCTGATGCAACAGCTAAACCCCAAATTGTTTTCTTGAATGTCTTGAGTTTCTTTTCAAGACCCTGGAGGGAATAAACTGGCAAACTCAGAACCAGAGCATCTGTCTTATGATCTGGAAGATCTCTCTCCAGTGCATTTAGGAGCTCTTGAAAATCATACCTCTCAGGGTACCAGGATGAGATCAAGAAGACGGGAGGAGTTCCCAGTTCTTTCAGCTTTTCCCCACAGTCTCTCCGTATAGTCTGAAGAGTCTGCTCCTCTGTCTTTCCCTGTCTGTTACCTGCTTCTACATCATAGTCAATCCCTGAACGAACAAAGTAGAAATTCTTTTTCTTTTTAAATATTTCTTTTGCCAACTTCAGATCATTTTCCTTAAATCTTTTTTGACTGACTATGATAAAGAAGTCATAGTTTTGGAATTTTACATCTTTTATGTAGGTCTTTGCTTTGAACTTATCGCTCCCAATGCCTGGCAAATCCCAGATCCTCACATTGGGCATGGTGGGGTGGGGATACATGGTGCACTCCTTGGTGGTTTCAGTGACATCAACTTTAGCTGCTCCATCTGCCCTAGCTCCATCTTCCATTTCTTCAACCCCTCTGATGGCGTTCACTAAGGAGGATTTCCCTGCCCCAGTCTCTCCTGTTATGGCAATGTTGAGCACCACATTATCAAACCTGTCCAGTACTTCTCTGGCTCTGGCCCAGTCCAGGTCATCAGCCATCTGTAATGTGTGATTACACGTCTTGTGCTGTTTTTGCAAAGAGATACAAAGGTAGCTGTAAGGAATGTGCCATTCAATGTACCAGTAGATGGGTTTATGAAAACTGAAAAAATATATTGAAAAACCAAAGCCAACAATTGCTGAGTTCCATTCAACTCGTGGTAACAAACACTGGGCCTCAGAAATCAACTTCGGTGTGGCAAACAATTCTAGTGAAAATATGGCTTAGGCAACATTCGCTGTGTGTGTGCACTACCATCAACGGTGTAATATGGATTTTTAGCCCAATTAATTGATGCATTACAACCATTAAATTGTAATGCCACAAGGACATCTATTAACAAAAACTTCCTAAATGCTAATATAAGCAAACAAACTGTCCACCAACTTTAATCATATTTTCCTGTATTTGCTCTCCCCTATAGCCTATTTGAGAATCACTCTGGAACAAATCAACTTTATATTTGCGTCACAGGCCTGCTGATACTTTGTGTTTTTAGTTAAGGTTCATTGAGAACCTAAGACTTATTTGTATAACTTATAAATACACAGTGCACAATATGTTTAAATGGAAACCCTGTTATTGACTAAACCCCCCACACACACACAGGACCCTGGAGAAAATGAATGTAGTTTTAATTACAATTACATTGGAATCTGAAATGGGGTAGAACTTACCTTCAAAAGTCTTCAGAAACACTTAAAGAAGAAACGTGTGTTCATGCTTAACACCTGAATCTTGAGTGAAGTGTCCGTGTCTGCATGAGCTACATTTGAGGATTGGAAACAAATAGGAAACTAACAGGGTGGAGCTTGTACCTTCAGCCTGTTGAATATTCACCAATGTTTAGGTAAGTGTCTGGATATGATTCTAAACTCCCTTTCCTATCTGTGGGATGTATAACTCCACTGCCATAGTCTAGTCTCTGTAATCATGCAGGATAGATGGCATAGGCCTATAATAACACATCACAGCATGAACAACATGAATCCCTTAGATTACACCAACCACAGCCCTTAAAGTGCACTAGCGCCCCTGTGTGGACACACACTCTCATAATATCTCTCGGTAACACATCACGTGTGAATGTGAAAGTTATTTTACAGTAATCAGGTACTATGTTTTTTTTTCTCTTTTCCCCCCAGCATTATAAACACAAACTATATTTTTTGTAGGGAGTCATTGATCACAATTAGTTATTGGTCTCTCTCACAGCTCTGTGTGGTGTGTGAGTGTGTGTGTGGCTTGCTCCATCAGAGATAAGGAGTAAGTATCTGTAGTGGCTATGAGGGTGAAGTGTGTGTATGATTTACTCTACAGTAATACAAGCATCTCAGGACCATCAAGTTGAATCAAGTGACACTTAAGAACCAGAATGACAAACAGATGTTTTACAAGGTATATGTATGAAGACAATGTATATGTCCATAAATGGTTGCAAAGGGATGCCCTACCCTGTCCAATTATAATCTAAGTTCCTTTTCACCTGTCCAGACATAACCCAAGTGCCTTTTTTCTCTTTTTTTCTCTACTCCCTGGCCTACCTTGCCCTCTCTGCTCGTCTCTCTATCTCTCTACAGCACTTGCAGGTAACAGGTAAAACTTCAGCAGGCAGATTACACAGACGAACCGACAAAGTGACTAAAGGTAAGCTGTCTTACAGTTTTTCTCAGGTGCTTTGCTATTCTCACATGCTTTGCTTTTCTCACATCACTATAAAACAATTGCTGCAAACTGCAAAACTTAGTGGATAACCTGCAAAAGCACACCACTAGCTCAACATCAATAATCCATTCCTGAAAAGCAAGTATTTATGTCAATGAAACGACCAGTGTCATAAAAAAGTCTTGACACCATCTGCATGAACAAGATATTCAAATGGATTTGTCATGTTTTCATTTCAGTTTATTCATTACAGTTTATTCTCTCAGTGTTTTCCAACGCCCAAAAAAAAGAATGTCCCCAAAAACCTCAGGCCAGATTCCTGACATTCCCTCGCGTCTCTCCTCTCTGCCCTACCCTCCCTTTTATCATTCATTTAGACCTTTCTCTGCAAACTCTCTCTCTCTCTCCCTTCAGAATCAGTTTCAGTGCTTTATTAACACAAATATTTCCATGGCAACATCTCTTTCTGTCTTCTTATTCTTTCCCTTCTCCTCTTTTTATTCTTTCCCTTCCCCTTTTCTTTACCCTTGTTTTCTCCTCTCTCTTTCACATTCAGTTTTGATTCAAGAGAGTTTATTAACATCAATATTACCAACATCAGTATTACCATATTAACATGATTATTACCATATTAATATAGTAGCATGAATATTACCATAGTAACATGAATATTTGCATATTAACATGAATATTACAACAGTAACATGAATATTAGCATATTAACATACTATTAGCATATTAACATCTCATTCCCTTTTTCCAATCGAACCATAACATCAGACTTACCATATTAAAATCTTTTCTTTCTCCCCACTCTCTCTCTGTTTATTTTTAGTGTCTCTTGATATAAGTGTCACCACAATAACATCTGTTTCTCCCCACTCTCTCTGTTTATTTTTAGTGTCTATTAATGTCATTATCACAATAACGATAAATAAATGTTTTCCTCCACTTCTCTCTCTTTCCTCCACCTCTCTTTTACAATCAGTTTTAATTCATCATGCAATCATTTATATATTAACATCAGTATCACCACAATTGAGTCTATTGTTGTACAATGTTATAGCTATAGGCACAAAGGACTTCTTATACCTTGATGTTCTAATCTGTCTTTGTAGCAATCTGCCACTTGACTTGTAGCTACTCACAAACTTTAAGAATAGAGGATGTGTTGCATCACTGAGGATCTGATCTAGCTTCTGGAGTAAGAGGTAAGGGTGTGGCCACAGGAGGCCACCTCTGCTCTTCAAGACTGCTTTGGGTCAACGGATTGGGAAGTATTCAAGGGAGCAGCCACCTACAATAACATCATAGATATTGAGGAGTATACAGACACTGTGAGCTCATACATCTTCAAATGCATTGATGATGTTACACAAATAAAAAGCATCACAACGCGAGCCAACCGGAAGCCACGGCTGACAGGAGATGTCTACAGGCTGCTGAAGGCCAGAGACAAGGCCTTCAGAGCTGGGGATGAAGCAGGCCTGAGAACAGCGAGAGCCAACCTGTCCAGTGGCATCAGGAAAGCGAAACAGGACTACACACGCAAGATAACCTCCCACTTCAATGATAGCAAGGATGCACAGAGCCTATGGCAAGGCATACAGGACATTACAGACTACAAGCCTGCAGCGCGTAGCTGTGAGAGCGACACCACTCTGCTCAACAACCTGAACAGCTTCTTTGCAAGATTTGAAGAACAGAACAACACACGCCCACAGAAAACACCACCACCTCCACACGACCAGCCTCTGTGCCTGTCTGCTGCCAGCGTGAAGAGGACACTCTCCGCCATCAACGCCCGGAAGGCAGCGGGTCCAGACAACATCCCTGGTAGTGTGCTGAAAGACTGCGCAGAGGAGCTGAAGGACGTCTTCACAGACATCTTTAACACCTCCCTGAGGCAAGCCATTGTCCCATCATGCTTCAAGACTGGCACCATCATACCTGTGCCAAAGAAATCATCCCCAGCCTTCTTCAATGACTACCGCCCTGTGGCACTGACACCCATCATCATGAAGTGCTTTGAACGACTAGTCATGTCACACATCAAATCCACCCTGCCTACCAACCTGGACCCATACCAGTTCGCATACAGAGCGAAATGATCCACAGAAGATGCAATCTGCTCTGCCCTCCACCCAGCCCTAACTCACCTGGACAAGAAAGACTCATATGTGAGAATGCTGTTCATAGACTTCAGTTCAGCATTCAACACCATTATACCACAACAACTCATCTGCAAACTGGACAAACTGGGCCTCAGCACCTCCCTCTGCAACTGGCTGCTGGATTTCCTCAGCCAGAGGCCTCAAGCGGTGCGTGTGGGCAACAATGTCTCTAACAGCATCACCCTGAGCACAGGGGCTCCACAAGGCTGTGTGCTCAGTCCGCTGCTCTTCACCCTGCTGACACATGACTGCACACCAACCTACAGCTCCAACCACCTGGTGAAGTTTGCGGACGACACAACGCTGGTGGGGCTCATCACCAAGGGCGATGAGACCCACTACAGGAAAGAGGTTGAGCTCCTGACCATGTGGTGCAGAGGCAACAACCTCCTGCTAAATGTTAGCAAGACCAAGGAGGTTATTGTCAACTTCCAGAGAGGCCACACCTGTCACCATCCGCTGACCATCGACGGCGCTGCGGTAGAGAGAGTGAGCAGCACCAAGTTCCTGGGGGTGCACATCAGTGAGGACCTCTCCTGGACTACCAACACCACATCACTGGCCAAGAAAGCACAACAACGCCTCTACTTCCTGCGCAAACTCAAGCGGGCAAGCGCCCCACCACACATCCTGACCACATTCTACAGAGGAACCATTGAAAGCATCCTCTCCAGCTGCATCACTGTGTGGGGCGGTAGCTGCACTGACTACAACAGAAAAGCTCTTCAACGCATCGTGAGAACAGCTGAGAGGATAGTTGGCGGACCACTCTCCTCCCTGCAAGACATCTACACCACCCGCCTCACCCGCAAAGCCATCACAATTGTCAAGGATGCAACCCACCCCGCACACTGTCTGTTCAGCCTCCTGCCATCTGGAAAGAGATACAGAAGTCTCCGCTCCCGCACCACCAGGCTCACCAACAGCTTCATCCACCAGGCTGTGAGACTGCTGAACTCTCTCCCCTCCTGGCTCCCAGCCAGCGGAACCACCAGACTGGCAGGAGGCTGAACAGACCGCGTCCCCCCCCCCCCCCACACACACACACACACACACACTCACCAACAAGGAAATAAACACTCTGAACCAAAAAACCAAACAACACTCTGGACTGAAAATAACTATAACTACCTCTGCATTGCAAATTGCACACACCTGCTGCTATATATTCTAGTATTCTTCTTACCACTATTTATACCACTTTTTACCACTATTTATATTTAATACTACTGCTGCTAAAATCTTGTGTTGCACTAAGACAACAAACAACACTGCAAGAACACTTACTTTATGTTATGTCGTGTCTTATATATACTGTGTGTCACCTAAGTATAATGCCTTAAGCCTAATTGCACTTTTTTTTACTTAACAGTACCTTATTGTTTAAATTGTTTTTCTTGTTGTGCATCTGCACTTTATTGTCGTCAACGTCTACGCATGGGACAAGTGTGAAACGTAATTTCAATTCCTTTGTATGTCGAGTACATGTGAAGAAATTGACAAATAAAACTGACTTGACTTGACTTGACTTGAGTGTGAGATCATTGTACAACTGAGCTACAGATGTTTGATTGATGCCTATGATTTTACTAGCTAGTAGCTACATTAATAATGTCCTGCAGCTTTTTGTGATCCTTAGCATGCATGTTGCCAAAAGTACATATAAGGCCAAAGGATAGGACACTCTGCACAAGAACTTTAAACTATAAAACTCAACAGAACTATAAAACATTTGCAAAATGCAGCTATCCAGTCAAAAACTACAAATTTTCCTTAGGAAAAATATCCTCTGCTGCAGTTTCTTACACTTGTTTAGAGCACATTCTGTAAAAGACAGCTTATTGTCTATTTCAACACCCAGATATTAATAGGATGGGACCCAGTCTACTAGCTCCCCATTGATGCTAGATTGGGTCACTGTAGTGCTTCTCTTTTGTTTTCTTTATGTTGATAAAAAGATAGTTGTCACGACTTGTCTTTTCTTTCCTCCCTTCCCCTCTCTCACTAATATTACCATATTAACAGCAATATCACAATTTCTATATTAACATCAATATTACCATACCCTCCCTCTATAGACACACACACACACACACACACACATTTAGGGTTAATTCTGGGAATTTTGCTTTATTTTCATCAGTATCAGTGGTGTGAGGTGTGCAGGAAAAGACAAATGCAAAAGTAGTAGAGATGTAGCAACCCATAGTGAGGTTACAGCTCCACCTGCTGGTCAAGGACAAACAGACTCACAGACAGGCAGCAACCCATAAGAAATGCAGTCAAAGCACAGACCTGTTGCATGATGAAGTTTGGCGTGACACACTCCATATAAAATACATGCAACCCAGTTTGACAGAGAGAGTGAGGGAGAGAGAGAGAGAGAGAGAGAGAGAGAGAGAGAGAGAGAGAGAGTGTGCAGGGGTGTCGTGGTGGGTATGAAGGTTTCAAATGGCATGGGCACAGCCTGAGTCTAGGGCCTAGAATTTGGTGCAACGCCCTTCTCTGTGTGTGCGTGTGTGTATGTGTGTTTTGACTAAATAGGCAGCTGTTTTAAAACCTGTCTGCATTATAAGAACCATCAGACACCTGTGTTGTACCTGTTGCTGCAGAGGAGTTCAACATTGTTCTATTTAGCTTACGCGGTTGCGATTGCACACACTTATTAGCTGTAAAGTTTGAATATTAAATCAAATTGTTGGCATAGGCTACTCAGTAGCAAATTTTGATTTTTAAGTAGTGAAGTAGATTACATGGTGAAAATTGTACTCAAGAATGGGTAAAATTACAAACTTGAAAAATTACTTGTAAAAGTACAAGTACCCAAAAAGTCAGTACAGTATATGTACAATAATTACAGTAATCTGAGTATTTGTTATTCGTTACTTCCACCCCTGGTGTTTAGGACTGACTGAACTAGGGGGGCTGTTTTAAAACCTGCTTGCAATAAGATCAAATGAAACAACCCGAATAGTGGGAGAGAGAGAGAGAGAGAGAGAGAGAGTTTCCATCCTAGTGTTTAGGCTTGACTGAAATGGGCTGCTATATTAAGCCATGTCTGCATGAAGGGAACCCCAGTGTGTAGGAATTACTGCTCAGTCATTTTAAGGTCATGATCAGAGCACAGAACACACCAAGCCACTGCAGAGTGAACACTAGGGGGCACCATCTGACCTCCTCTGCAGCAGTACTTCTAGTACACTCACACTGACCCAGTGCATCAGTGCACTGTTGAGAGTGAACACAAGGGGGCAGCATTTGAGCTCCAATGTAGTCTTGATTCACTCACACTGTGTGCTACTGAAAGTGAGCACTAGGGAACAACTTCTGACCTCAGACATAGCAGGCTAGCATCTGTGTATGTGTGTGTGTGTGTGTGAGTGTGTCTGTGTGGTGACTTTAAAGCAGCACCAAGGAGTTTTGAAAATCACACCCTCCACAGATTGGAACGGAAGCATCCCATAAGGCAAGTCAATTATAGTTTTACGTAAACTACAGTTCGCTACCTAAGTGGGCAAACTTGTAGCCTGGGCCCGCCCATACTTCCTGTGACGATATATATATTCAATTTCGCAAGCAAGTCAGTCTGGCCAGGCTGCCGTTTTAGAGGAATTATTTTTCCCAAATCTGTGGGCACCAATGAGAAACGATCTTACGCATACGCCATGGGAATGAGTGGTCTGATTGGTTGTAGATTCGTCAAGTAGTATACAGAGGCATCTGATGGACGCAGGTTAAGCCCGCCTCCCAGAAGATGTTTAGTAATGTAGGATGGCCAGACTAAGCTCCTATGGGCTTTGTCGCGCAAGCCAGGCAAACTTGTTTAGTGCCGTTAAAGCCGATAGAGGGCTGCAGAGAAAATGCAAGTATTGTTCGCCTTGGTACGAGTTGATGGACCACCGAAACGTTTTTGAAAACATTATTGTAAGGTTTTAAAAAGTCTTTGGTGCCACTTTAAATAATAAAGTTATTATTATTTAATGTTATTATTGTTATAGGAGACTCATTCATCCAGGTCATGGTAGTGTTCAGTAATAGGTAACTTGACATTTCAATTCGAAGCTCTCTCACTGTCTATCCAAAAAGTTTTTTTTTTTGTCGGGAAACCCAACTTCAGAAACAACTTCAAGCTCTAATTTGCATTTAACTGAACAGTATGACTGTGTTAATAATGTATTATACATCAACACACTCCATGCAATTCAGACACACACACTTCAATTCAGTTCAATTCAATTTAATAGAGATTTTTTTTATTTCTCTTCCTCTCTCTTTCTCTCCCTCTTTCTGTCTATCTTTCTCTGACTACCAAGACCCCCCACCCACCCCACCCCTCTCTTTGACTGGCCAGATGGATCACTCACATTGTGGGCATGTCAATCCCACCAGAGCATAGAGAGAAGCCCTGTACAACTTGTAAGGGAGGAGCAAAGTCTCAGCATCATACCTCATGCCCCTCTCTCCCTCTCTCTCTCTCCCTCCCTCTCTCTGTCCATCTCCCCCTCTCTCTCTCTCTCCATCTTTCTCGCCCTCTCTCTCAATTTCAATTTCTTTCTCTGTCTCCCTCTCTTCCTTTCTCTCCCTCACAATTTTTCAATTCAATTTGATCCAATATTTTTATTAATCTATCTCTGTCTCTCTCTTCCTCTCCCTTTCTTTCTGTCTCTCTCCCTCTCATTTTCTCTTCCTTTCAATTTATCAGTTTAATTCAATTAAATTCAATTGAACTTAATTTATTCACAATATTCACATCATCTTCTCCCTCTGTCTCTCTCGCTCCCCCCCATATCATTTTCATTGTCGGCATATCAACCCCACATAGAGCTTTATTTAGTTACAGTATCTCTCTCTCTCTCTCTTCCTCTCCCTCTTTTCCTCTTTTTTTTTCCCCCCCCCCCCCCCCCCTTCTGACCGGCCAGACGGATCACTCCCATCGTGGGCATATCAATCCCACCACATCCATCTGTGTCTGCGTCCATCACTGGACACAGACGGGATCTCTTTAGTGTCAGGTTGTCTGGACGTCACCCCAGCATCATGTCCACACTGACAGATGGAGGTCGTCACACACACACACACACTCACTCACTCACTCGCACGCTGATACCTGCCCACACACAGATACATGCACTTCCACTTTCTCTTCCTCTCTCTCCCTCTCTCACACATGCTCACACATTCTTTCTCACCCACACACACATGGACAGAAACACACACACTCTCTCTCTGTCCTCAGACACACACACACACACACACACATACACATGCAATGATGGATTATAATCTTCATGTCAAATAGTGCATTTGTTAATTAGTTATGGTACAACACTAAGGCTATGGTGCAGATGGAGATAAATAGATATTATAAAGCTCAGTGACATTTCACACGTCTGAACGAAAAGCCATTTCACAGTATATATATATATAGTGTGTGTGTGTGTGTGTGTGTGTGTGTGTGTGCATGTGTTTGTGTGTGCCTGCCTGTGTGTGTGTGTGTATGCACGTGCCTGTGTGTGTGTGTGTGTGTGTGTTATCATTACCCCCCCCCCCC
>JAGFZM010002818.1:49021-71760 GCA_017657215.1 Limnothrissa miodon | reverse complement strand
TTTTTCAGTATCATGTTTTTGTGAATGAGGAAAAAGTAGCCTATGCCCATAGGTTATTGCTTGGAAGAATGATTATGATAGTTTTTGAAACAACACATCCAAAAGACTCACAATGTCACCGAACAAATGTCAAATGTCTTACAATTAGAGTTTCTGCACTTATTTTTTCCCACTTCAAGCAGTGGTTATAGTTTATAGGTTATAGTGGTTATACTTTTTAGTTAATGCAAAACGCTTATTATTTTAAAATGTTAATGCACTGACCGCAAAACGTATTGCTTTGACTTGCACGACCTACTGGGGGACGGTTGAAACAAGTGTTTTAATCATCCCGACAATGCCTGCTCGCAGCAAAAGGCGTTTTTTCCTAGACTAAAAAATATTGACATTTCATACTATAGGATATGTTAGACCTACATCATCAATTCATCTGTTGTTTAAAAGTGATAATATTATCGCTCTTAAAATGAGCCCCCAGGTTTAACTTCAGATCAGTATTGCACATCGACACGATTTTCCCTGGGTCTGTCTAGTATTACAAGCATGGGATGACAAAATTTCATGTTTGAATTGTGAATGGTTTACGAGAAAATCTCAATGGTTAATTCGTCCCCCAGTTCAATCGTCCCGGCTTTCCCCTACAGATGAGCGTTTTACGCCCACAGGCTCTCAGCAGCACCCATCATCTTACTTGCATTGTGTATAAAGATCGGGGGGAGGCTATACGTGCAAACGATCTGCTGGGAGGATGGGCGACCAATTGTTTACTAAAATAGCCTACCTATATCCCTAAATCCCTCATTCGCAAGCAGCACAAAATGCATGTCCTTGTGAAGACTTTTATTGAATTGAAGTACTATTTCACATCTTACACTCAAAATTACACATTGCAATAACAGAACCCCGTTCTGGAGCCATAGGCTACTGTGGTCCAGTGGTTCTCAAACTTTTTTATTCATTCCCCACTTAGAAAGAAGGAGAATTTTCGCACCCCACCTGACCTGTATCAACACCCCCGCTTTATGATCAGCTCCCATCTCGCAAAGAGCGGAGACATTGCACATCTTTCGCTAATGCAGCTTTCACCATTCGTTTTCCTACTAACGGTAGCCTATTCTGCGAGTTTTCGTTTTAAAAAAAAAGTGATGGGCTTATTAGTGTGATTTGGGTGTGAAGTATCCAAGCGCAATGTTAGGCCTTATACTGTCTGCTGCCAGTTGTCTAAGAAACAGAACACACATGAGTCGCTCATCATCCCCAACTATGAATCTAAACGCAAACGCATCATACTTTCTTTGGTTGACTCTTCTCTTTTTAGTCCGCCTGTCTTATTCTCATTCTCGCCATATTTTGTGACTGTGCGCCCATATGCACCGCAAATACTGCATAAAACATTTTTGCCCCACTGCTTGTATCAAATTCGTCCATTTCTTTAACCATTAAACGTGATACTTGTGCACACATTGTGTAGCCGTTGTGTAGCCTATGTCGCAATTTATGCCGACATCTATTTTGTCTCAAAATGGTTTCAGGCTGGCTTAATTTTTCTGTTTTTCTATCAATCGTCCCGGCTCTCCCCTACAGAATTTAAGTTATTTTAAGGTGTAGCCTAGTTCATTTATTGTGAGGCGCATCCTTTGCAACAGAGTCGGCGGCAAGGTGGGGCATTTGAGGGCCCAGCACAGGTCGAAAAACGTTAGGCTTTCATTTTATTAATATTTTAAAATTAATATGAAATGAAATAAAAGAAATAAACTGGAGATCGTAAATTGCACTCGCATAACATGTTCGTTCAATGATCATTGGTTGCTGAGTAAACTTGATTCATTTGATTTCAATGCAGTGGCGCCACCAGGTGGTGGCTAGGGGTGGCTACAGCCACCCCAGAATTATCCTCAGCCACCCCTTAGCCACCCCTAAGAAAATTTTAATAATGCATATTTGTGAAAATATAATGCAGACTAGATTATATTATCCACGATGTAAAAAACAATTTTGAAATGGGAGGAGATACAAACAGCAGCGCTGCTTTTGCCATCCTCGCAAACTTCACATAACAACCCCCCTCCCCCACCACCCATGCAACGTCTGCTCCTTGCGAGGTCAACTTACCAGCCATCATAGACGTCCACCGGAAAAAAAGTGAGATATTTGCTCCTTTTTTGTCAATAATGTAAGTGCAGGGTTCCCGTCATTTAAAAAAAAAAAAACTATCAGTAGCTCTGGACCATCGGAAACCTTAATTTGCTGCAGTTTCTTAGAGCTTACAGATAGCATCAACGTTACAGTATGCAGGCAAGGAAACAAGTGTGAAGCTAAGGTTAATTGTGTGAAGAGAAAATTGCTTTTATGGTGAAACAATGCTCTGATAAAACAATGCACACAGTGAATGACATGTTAGTTATAAGTACGGTTTTACAGAATGTTAAGTCATAGGGTCTTCATTACTTAGGCTATGTGCTGCATTCAAAACCAGCTTTGTCAGCAGCAGCCCAGCGAGGAGTGAGGTCAGTGGCAGTTGTCAACGTTGTTGAGACGGCATTATTTTGATTTGGTTTCTTAAACCAGTCTACTGATAGATCTGACTTAATGTTCAGTCGCTGCCGATCTCGTTCCAGATACAGCCATGATTAGAAAACAGATTAGCCTACCTTGTTGGATCTTGTCCACATACACACAATCATAATCCAAAAAGACGATCAAAAACATATAACGCAGGATTGTGCACCTTTTAAGATGGGGTGTCACGTACACTTTGAAGAATAGGGCATTGGAACTAACTGGATATTCAGGCTGCTTAATTAGTAGCCTACCACATGAGTTTTCTGAGATGAGGATCAGAATAGGTAAGCGCGCTGGTTTATTTTATTATTGCAACTGGTTGGCTTAACAGGTTTTGTTTAAATAGTAGGGTAACGTTCAATTATTACCCTATGTGCCGTCATCAGCCCTGCAGTGGCCTTTTTCGTGTATACTATGGTCGACTTTTTGTAATCCAGGGAAGTATGACCTGTCTGCCACCTAATGGCAAAAAACTTAAACAAAATTAGGCTTCTCATTCGTTCCATTGGGCTGTTGTTTAGAAGACGCGCCCTTGTTGAGTGTAGACCTACTCGACAACGACGCTTTTAATCTTGCATTTCAGTGAATATGGACTATTAGCCTGTAGGCTAACTTTAACTCACATTAGGTCTAGCCAAAATGTGTGCTATAAGAATCGCAGTACAATATTTTTAATGAGAGAAAATTAAGATGCATGTGTATACGCTGCAACAAGAGATGTATATGCGTGAGCAAAGTTGTGCCGTGAATTTTCCGCTCCATAGCGCCACCGAACTCGTGCAGATTCGGTCCCCCTCTATGTCAAACTGCTTACGCGCCTGACGTCACACGATGGCAATTTTCAGTAGTACAGTAATACATGAATATGCATATGCCCACGAGTTTTGCATATTATGTCACTAAAATTAACGTTGTTAATTACGTTTTTCATGCTAGCTTTGCTAAGCGGGAATGTTAGTCTACCATAGCTAATAATGCGAAATGGCTATGTGAATCTGCCTAGGGTGATGATGAAAAGAAAACGGAACATATCATAAACAGGATTGTATTTTTGAGTGCTATATTCAAGAGATGCAAGTCATTGAATACGGACCTGCACCTAATATCTTGTATACATCATTACATTATCAGAATCTATAGCATTACATTTTATGATGGACTTTAGTTTGGTATGCCACCCTAAGATTTGCTCTGGCCCCCACTAGCCACCCCTAGAAAAATATTCTGCTGGCGCCACTGTTTCAATGTGCCTGTTGCGCTGCAGCGCAGAATCGTATCGTTTTTATCCGTTTTTATTTATCACCTTTGGTTTGCCAAATGGATGTATGAAAATGAATTTAAGAAAATGGTTTACAATTGCCCGTTCATTGCCTGCAACCTTTTTGACAGTAAGCCCTTTGCTTTTTTCACTTCTTGCCAACCTAGGCCTATTAAGCGATGAATAGTTGATCGCACTGCATTTGTGTTTCGTAGAGGCAATACGTGACTGTCTTATGTCAGTGCTGCCTGATGCCTAGCTACTCCCCGATTGCTCACGATGGACGTTAAAATGATTATATGGGGCTGACAACTCAGAGTCTTGATGAGCTCACTCTGTTGTGCGTTGATCACAGTCATCTTTCCCATCGGGACTATACGTCAGCATAGTTCACTGTATTAATTAGGCTATTTTTATTGAATTGAATAATTACTATATTTAGTCTATGGTTGGTAAACACAAACATGAAAACAACACTCAAATAACAGACTATTTACAGTAACAAAATAACAGTAGGCTATTCAGTATAACTAGCCTATTTCAGCTCAACTTTACTTCCTGACACCTGTGTGTTAAAACACTCGCGGTCGCGGGCGCTCCCAAGTGCCACCTGGTGGTCGTTTGGTACACTGCAGCTTCTTTAGAAAAAAAATAATTAAATAGTGCGTGACACACTCATGACGCACGGGAGGTTCGTGCGTGCAGCCGAGCCATTTCATGTGACACTGACTGTAGATCCGACTCTCACGCGCGCAGGTCGTTACAGTACGTACTTCCTCGTGCCCAAAGTGTCGGGCGCTTTTCGCCCTATTCTAGATCTCAGAGCGCTCAATGCTTCACTCAAGCCTCTCACCTTTCGCATGCTTACGGGGCGTATGGTGGCGGAATCAGTCCGCCAGGGAGATTACATGGTCACCATAGACCTTCAGGACGCCTATTCCACATAGACATTGTCCCCGGGCACAGGCGTTTCCTACGCTTCGCCTTCGAGGGCAGTGTTTACGAGTACGTAGCCCTCCCTTTCGGTCGGTCTCTAGCACCTCGGTGCTTCACCAAGTGCGTGGAGGCGGCGATCGCCCCCCTACGAGCACAGGGCATCAGACTCTCAATTACTTGGCGACTGGATGCTGCTGGCAGGTTCCAGTCCGCTCCTGACGTCACAGGTTCACGCTGTGCTGCATCACCTGCACGATCTGGGCTTCTTAGTGAACCTACACAAGTGCATGCTCTCTCCCTCCCAGGACGTGGGGCGTACCAGGAGCTACACATCAAAATGTTGGAGCTCCTAGCTGTCTCTTGCGCTCTGAAGGAGTTTCTCACTCTTCTCAGAGGAGAGCACGTCCTAGTGCGTACAGACAACACCACAGTAGTGGCTTTTCAATCGCCAGAGCGGCACACGTTCTCCCGACCTGTTTCGCCTGGCGTACAGACTGCTCACTTGGGCCTCTCGCTGCCTCCTGTTGATCAGGGTGTCGCACTTGCCCAGTGTGCACAACACAGGCGTGGACCTCCTCTCCAGGAGCGTTCCGCATGCAACCGACTGGCACCTGTGCCCAGCCATAGTGCACAGCTTCTGGTCCCGCTTCGGGCGGGCCCGAGTCGATCTGTTTGCCTCAGGCGAGAACACTCACTGCCCAGCGTGGTTTTCGCTGGAACGAGATGCGTCGCTGGGGTTGGACGACGTCTGCTCTATGCCTTCCCCCTGCTTCCTCTGATGCGTCAGGTGCTGGCCAGGATCAGAGCAGGGGCTCACAGCCATTTCAGCATGCCATCTTGGCCATGCTGGCGTTTCCCCAGGCGCGCACCCCCTTGCGTTGCGCTTCTTGAAGGGCGTCAGGCGGCTTCACCCCTCTTCTACACCTTCGGTCCCTACTTGGGACCTGGCCACTGTCCTATGCGGACTGGCACGTACGCCCTTGACCCTCTGTCGAGTGCCGGTCTAAACAAGCTTTCCCTAAAGACTGCACTTCTGCTCGCCTTGGTCTCTGTGAAGCGCGTTAGCGACCTGACTGCTTTGTCAGTCAGTCAGTCCTGATTGTCTTGAATTCGCGCAGGGAGACAAGAGAATGTTACGGACACTAACGTATCCTCGGTTCTCTGAGTGAGAAGCCGAAACGTACGCTTCGGGCCTCAAGTCGCCGACGCTGGCGAGCTTGACAAAGGGGACCTGAAGCGTAAGCGCAGTCAAGATATAGACTTTCTGACGTCACGCAGGGCTGTCTAAGTAGTTGCCTGTGCACGTCAGAGCGCTTACTGCCCTTTTTTCAAAAGGGTTGGTTAATGTTGACTTCAGAAAAAGTAGGAGATGATTGGCATCATCCATTCGTACGTTTCGGCTTCACTCAGAGAACCGAGGATACGTTAGTATCCGTAACGTTTTTTTTTATCTAAAAAGTTTATAAGGGCTATAAAGATCAATGTCACACCAGCCAACACCAACCACCACCAACAATAGTAACACAGCTAGAGTAAGTCACCACCATCCACCAGCCTATCCTATCCCCCAACCTCCATATCCGATGCAACCAGCAATTCCCGGCGCCTGGAAAAGCATATTAAGGATAGAGACCGGACAGAAGAAATAAGAGAAAACAGAGACACAGGACAAGAAAAGACAGGATAAGACCGCAGGACATCACTCACTTTCCAACATCCAGGGCGCGGGAAAATGCATCCGCGATGCCGTTGTCCACACCCCGGATGTGGCGAATATCAAGATTGTAAGGTTGTAAGAACAGCGCCCAGTGCATCAATCGCTGGTTGGGGTTCTGTAAGAGTGCAAGAAGGTGAGGGGGTTGTGATCAGAGTGCACAACCACAGGCTGACCCCCACCTCCCACATATACATCAAAATACTGCAAAGCCCACACCAATGCAAGGGCTTCTTTCTCGATCGTTGAATAGTTCAGCTGGTGTTTATTGAACTTCCGGGAAAAATAACAAACTGGACGATCTATGCCTCTTTCGTCCGTCTGCAAAAGCACTGCCCCTCGCATCCACCTGAATCTGGAAAGGTTGGTCCAGCTTTGGAGCAGCCAACACGGGTGCCGAGCTAAGTAACATCTTCACACTGTCAAAAGCACTCTGACAAACTGATGGCCAAACAAACTTTGGTCCGCCCTTCAGGAGATCTGTAAGAGGTGCAACAACAGAAGAGAAATTAGGACAGAAACTCCTGTAATATCCTGCTATTCCCAAAAATCGCATGAGTTCCCGTTTGGTACTAGGTGGCGGAAATCCATCAATGGCGAGAACTTTGGCCCTGACAGGACAGACACGACCGTGCCCTACCACCTTTCCCAGATAAACTACCGTTGCATGGGCAAACTCACATTTGACCAAGTTTACGGTTAGCTTCGCCTCAACCAGACGTTCAAACAGCGCACAAATACGGACAAGATGGTCGTCCCAATCGTCACTAAATGGCACCACATCATCTAAATACACTGCGCATCCATCTAGACCCGTGATCACTTTATTCATTAAACGCTGAAATGTTGAGGGCGCGTTGCGTAACCCAAAACTCATTACGTTATACGTGTAAAGGCCAGATGGTGTGACAAAAGCCTTCCTGTGCACGTGGGGTCAACGCAACCTGATAGTATTCAATTCAATTCAATTCAATTTTATTTATATAGCGCATTTTTACAAAAGGCATGTCACAAAGCGCTTAACACAAGAGGCCCAATGAGCAACAGGGGCAAGGAAAAACTCCCTAGCAGCGTTTTTTGTTTTTACTTGTTATGGTAGAGGAAGAAACCTTGGGCAGTTCCGGCGGCTCAAGGGGCTAACCCAACTGCCTAGGGCAGGTTTTCAGTCTCTTAGATGATAGTACCCTTTAAGTAACAAACCATTCAAATCAGCCAGTGTCTCTGAGTTCTTAAGCCGCAAAAGGCCCTTTCTGCACTGTAGCCAATGCAGCTGGCTTCACCTGATCACCACTCGTACCAGCACTAGAATAGTAAGGCTTGAGTAAGTTAACTGAATTGAACACAATTGAATATGGGCCAGCAAATCTTGCACAAAAAGGTGACCCAGGCATTGGCAAAAGAGCCAGCACCTGGTCACCAGGAGAGAAGTCTCGCTCAACAGCACGACGATCAAAATTCATCTTCATCTTGCCCTGGGCCTTGGCAAGATTTTTAGCCGCGAGCTTCCAGGCAAGAAACAGCTTGCGCCTAAAACCATTAACATAGTCAATAACATTTGTTGGAGGTTAAGTCTCCTCTAAGCCATCCTTTAAAAGAGCCAAAGGACCTCGAACCTCATGTACAAACACTAGCATTAGGACTAAAACCAGTGCTGTCCTATACCACTTCCCGTGCTGCCAAAAGCAGCCACGGGAGCCCCTCCTCCCATTCCTTGCCCGCCTCAACACAATAAGCACGCAATAAAGATTTTAAAGTTGAATGAAAACACTCAAGCGCACCTTGACTGCGCATGATATGCGCTACTTAGTTGCTGTTTAACATGCAGCTGTCTTAATGCGGCTTTAAACATCTTGGAAGTGAAATTACTCCCACGATCACTTTGGATAATCTTGGGGATTCCAAAGATGGATATGAACTGAGAAAGCGCTTTAACGACAGATCTGGTGTTAATAGATTTCAATGGATAAGTTGCCAGATACCTCGTGGCCTGACACATCACAGTCAAAAGATGTACCCACCCCGATTTTGATGGTGGTAGTGGACCTACACAGTCAATTATCAGATGTTCAAACGGCTTCCCTACGACTGGAATAGGATATAATGGTGCCGGCTTAATCGACTGATTAGGCTTACCAGCAATCTGACACACATGACATGTCTTTATAACAGCAGTCACATCCCGCTTGGCCAGTAAAAAATGCTGCAACAGCCTACGGTAAGTTTTCTGGACACCAAAGTGTCGCCTTATCACCATGGGCCGTCTGCAACACCAAATCACGGCATTTCCTCGGCATCACAACCTGCAACACAGGGTCTTTAACCTCATCATAAGGTGCCCACTTACGCACCAGCAAATGGAACATGAAATACGCTGTGCGCCAGACTTTTAAAGGGAATGAGAGTGTGAACTCTTATTGGTTTGTAACATGCTACGCCCCAAACACACCCATGACTAATTTACTCATTTAAGACAATCCATTTGAACTATGCGCCAGGCGCGATGTTCACTTTTCCTACAGGAAATATAGCGTTCTGCACTGGCCCCTCCCCCAAAGACAACTGCGTTTAAGACTTCAGACTATGCGCGACTGAACTTGAAAATCAGGCCCCTGGACTCTACTCTCACTAAATTTTATCATTCCTGGTTCATTGCCAAACCAGGAAAAACAGAACAATTTAACTCCTGTATGCAAACGGGAGAGATGCATACAGCGCCATTCAGTGGCTCTGAATCCATTCGTTGAAAAAAAAGTAGGAACAAAAATGGAAGTATTTTGTTTTTGCGGCTGATGACAAGGGCAACATCATTGATCACCAGAAACCCATTTGCAAGCGGTGTCATCTTTTATATAAACAGAAGAAAATACATTGATCATTATAGAACACCTAATTGTGTTTCAGCGACATTACAGTTACTATATGTAACAGACTTTGCTGCGTTGCCAACGCTTTGTGCTGCAAAACTATATATGACCTGTTAGCCTAATCAACTCATTCGTGGTGAAAAAAATTGCACTTGATTAGTTAGTGGATCATGCATGCAGCGTGTCTGGCTGAAGAAGAAAGAGCATATGGGCGAAAGTACAAGCATTTTAGGTAACTACAACCAATGAAATGCAAGATGTATCCAATGCTGTTTCGTGTGCAGATTCAATTTGCCAATTGGGAAAAAGTTGGTTATGCAAACGGTAAGGTCTGACACTCGCAAATAATTTTGATAGGCTATTTAGTTTGTAGCCTATTCTCCTAAAAACACAAAGACTACTGGAGGCGGCTTATGACTCAGAATTAATATTTATAGTGATTAGTTCAGTCTATTTTGCGCATTCATCTATATGCTTGTTGTTATGGGAGGTTATCCATGCCAAAAATAAAATAAAATGAAAGCAAGTGAAATTAAAATGAAAAACTCGTTTTTCCATTTCATTTTCAAATTGTCAGTGACATTATCATGCCAAAATTAAAAATAAAATGAAATATTTCTATTTGGCTTTTAATTTTACTGACAAACACGAGTAAGTTGTGCCAAAAATTAAATAAATGAAAAACGTCTGATTGTCTTTTCATTTGCATTGCGATCCTGGTACATTCCTGCCAAAAATAGAAAATGAAAAATCCAAACTTCACTTTGGCTTTGCTTTTTAACTCACAATGCGCACAATGTCTGTCAAAATAAAAAAAATAAAATTAAAGCCGACCCCGGCTGACGATTTATTTTTCATTTCTCAATTTTCATTTTTATTTTTTTAAGAAATTACGATTGTGGGAAGGGGAGGGCTAATACATTTTATTCAAACGTATGCAGTATACCACTTCGCCGATAGATGGGGAATTCTGATACAATCCTACACATAGAGGCTTTAAGTTCACCAACATGCAAATTAGATGCTATCTTAATGAGGTGTCTTCGGGCGGTGCCATGGTGACGACCAAGGACTGCGCTTACCTGTTTCGTGTGTGATAGATTCTACCTCAGTGGTGTGTTCAGAGAACTTTTAATAAGAGACGAATGGGCTGGTGTTCCTGTACTGCTGCATACCCGGCTGCACAAACATAGAGAGAATCGTGTCGGAACAAACCATTCCATTGTTTCCCGGTCACTCCTAAAAAACGTCAAGAGTGGACTGTGAAAATAAGGTCAGACATCCACAACTGACGTTAGCTACAACTAGCGGTAACCGTTAGTTAATGGCGGTAGCCCAACTAGAATTCATATCTTGTGTAACGCACTGAAAATGTGGGGTTGACTTGATGCACAATTTGGACAAGTATACAGAACTTACCAGCTTCTCTCTGACATAGTGTTGTGCCAAAACAAGCCTAATTAGTATAACTGTAGTGTTGTGGCTATGTTAGCTGGCTAGCCCATGTGCTGGGCTTTTATCATAGACCACTAACGTTAGCTTCAGTTACGCTAATTTCACTTATAAACATAGAATTATAGACATGTATATATATCTATGCCTATAAACATCACCGTCTGATGACTGTCACTGGAAGTATTTTATTCATTGTTGTTGACTGTTCAGTGATCCAGATGCAATCGCATGTGTAGAGGACATTCCTGATGATGACCTGGCATCCACATCCAAACACGTGGAGACAAGTTTACCACATTACCATTCCTAAGGACTGACAGGCGACGTACTTATAGGATTCACGTTAAAAGAGCAATTAGAAAAATCAAAGAATATCTTTGATATTTAGTAGAACATTACCCATGACCACAATTGGGCCTAGGTGTGTACCCTGCTCACAAATTTAATGTTAGTGTGTTTTCTGTATTTTGCATGTTCTCAATGCTATATGTTGTAGTAAAAAATAAGTAACAGTACACAGCACTATGTTGACTGTATTATGCTTACACTTAAATTATTAAATGTACAGAAAAGGCTAAGACTTTGTGTTTTTGACATTTACAGTGAAGTAGTATCATTTTTTTCTGTGAATGAAACCAAGACATTAATGAGCATAACAAATGTTTACTTACAGATTTCTGTAAATCACAAACCATTAACATTATTAAATAGCACAAAAATGTAATAAAATATATTTTTCAGGAAAAAAAAAACAATTGATTGATTACAAAAGCATGCTGCACTAAACTAGAGCTTTTTCACTTTAAAAGAGCTGGTACTGTAAGTGGTGTTGGAAATAGAAGCAGCCTAGTTTCTGTTTAACGTTCACTCACATGTTTGCTTCAAAATACAGTCTCTCCAAGTGAAAGTGTGTGAGACAAATAAGTCACACCAGGTTGCCCCATTTGTCCAAGCATCTGAAAGCCATACTCATGGCCTTTTAATTATAACTTGCCATCTAGATCTTGTGTGAGGTAGGGACAATCTACACAGGCATCTTTATCTGGACAAGAGGCCATAAGGGCAGATCAGTCAATCACTCTTCTGTCTGGGGAGTGGTAGGATGCTGTTTCCAGTGAAGGAAGTGTATTTCTGTGCAGCCACTGGCTCTATTATGA
Source organism: Limnothrissa miodon (assembly GCA_017657215.1). Classification (NCBI taxonomy): domain Eukaryota; kingdom Metazoa; phylum Chordata; class Actinopteri; order Clupeiformes; family Clupeidae; genus Limnothrissa; species Limnothrissa miodon. The sequence goes on along the minus strand of JAGFZM010002818.1, from coordinate 59,814 downwards.
TGCCTCTTTTCTTTGCATAGCTTTTCTTTTCTGGTCCTTTGTACTACTCCTCTGTAGGTTGACAGAAAGACTGTCAAAGTCACCTCGTCTTGAGCACACTCTTTTAAATAAAGTTGATGTAATGTGCTCAGACCTTAAGCGATGCCAAAGTTTGGTTCCTTGTTTCTGTTTGATTGTGTCACTGAAATGCCATTATAATAATCTAGCTCTTTCTGATTCAGAACTATGTTATAGCTACAAGGTTAGGGAGGGAAAGCAAAGAGGGGATAGGGGTTAAACCCATTAAATGTTAAGGGATGTGCCAGATCTGAGGCAATGATGTCTTGCTTTACACAGGGGGCACAGACTTCTTGTAGTGTGCTAATGTGTACAGTAATCCAATAACATGCACAACAGCCCAGGTCAGCTTTGTAGTAGCATGTCACCTCGCCAATAACTGGATTTCCAGCTGAAAGGTCCACCTAAAAGTACAAAAATACAGTAAAAATGCTTGTCTCCTCACATAAGTTGAATATTTAGTTTTACATTATATTTGATGCATTTTAGTAAAAAGAAATGCAACACAAGTACTGACATATACGACAGTAGTGTGTACCAGAAGGTGTTTAGATTCCCTTGCTTAGATTTCTAAATGGTGATTGTTTTAATAAAAATAGACAGTGTAGGCCTAACAAATGTATGTAGGCTAATCTACAATTCTGTACAGAAAATGAAATTGTGGGATTGAAACAAACAGTGAACTCTTTGAATGTACCTATAGCCTGCTTTGCTACCTGAACTGTAAGAATTGTTCTCTCATGGATGGAAATGCCCTAGCTTTCCCTGCACATCTGTCCCCTCTCCTCCTGACTTGAAATGGTATTCAGAAAACGAGCTCATCAAACAAGATTAATATCAACATTATATTTCGAATGTCTTTTTTTTGTGTTTGCCAGCTAGTGGCCAGTTAATTTTACGTTTGTAAAACGTATTTTCTGTCTTCCTACTGCTAGATATATACATTTGTAATTTTGCTGCGCTGGCAAGCCAACAGTTCAGCTAGACTAGTCCTCAAACTTTTGCTATAGAAAACACAGGCTAACTACAAAACTGCAAACCACTTTTAACACATTTACTAGCGAACATTCGTAATTTCCAGCAACAACACAACAACTTGTAAGTAATAAGGGCAGTAATGTTCTGTTTTTGCTAACTGTAGTAATTTTAGGTAACGTTGGCTTACTTTAGTTAGCATTTTGTGTTCACATAGGCTAACGTTACTTACCTTTACTGTCGTGAATATACCCCTCGATGAAGTTACTATGTCCCTTCTTTTGGAAACTTCTTGGGATGCGATGTCCTTCCTCTGCCCAAGTTTCTACTTGTCCAGTAGGTATTAGCGGAACCAGCTGTAGGTTTTCTGTTCAGCATCTGTCCATGACTGACTGCCTGCTCACTCAGTGTTTGCTTTTTTCCCCCAACGTAACCGAACCAACCCACCCAAGCGAGCCTCGTCAAACCTAAACAGGTAGGCGCATTCCTTGGTCGTCACCGGAGTAACACCCACAAACACCTCATTAACATATCGGCTAATTTGCATGTTGGTGAACTGAAAATAAAAATGAAAATTGAGAAATATAAAATAAATCGTCAGCCGGGGTCAGTTTTAATTTTATTTTTTTATTTTGACAGACATTGTGCGCATTGTGAGTTAAAAAGCAAAGCCAAAGTGACGTTTGGATTTTTCATTTTCCATTTTTGGCAGGAATGTACCAGAATCGTAATGCAAATGAAAAGACAATCAGACGTTTTTCATTTATTTAAAATTTTGGCACAAATGACTCGTGTTTATCAGGAAAATTAAAAGCCTAATAACATTTCATTTCATTTTTACTTTTGGCATGATAATGTCACGGACAATTTGAAAATGAAATGGCAAAACAAGTTTTTCATTTTAATTTAACTTTCATTTTATTTTATTTTTGGCATGGATAACCTCCCATATGTTGAGAGACACTCCTAAAAATGTCCACAGTACCGATGTCTGTTATTATGATAATGACATGTAATGTTAGATAATTGGCTAATTCAAAGCTAGATAATGTCTCCAGGCTAGAAGACCTTTGTTCTTATACCTAGGGAATCTGGATGAGTAGGGAGAAAATGTTTAATTAATAAGTAGTGTAGTAGGTTACTATTTAAAATGAGTAACACAGTAGTTATAAAGGTAAGTAACCAGTAACTTTTTTTGAGTAACTTCCCCAACACTGTGTGTCAGAGAACAAATGTATGGTAAATGTGTTACAGACTTTGTTTTTTAATGTTTTGTTTTATTTATAATAATAAATATGCCATGACTAAGCAATATAAAGTATTATTCAGTCATGGCATATTTTGTTCAATATATACAAATGTTTACGCAGTTAAAGAAGGGCTAAGCAACATTCTGTTTTTTTCTCACACAAGCTCCCTCTAAAGACCGCTGTATTGCATTGTATTGCACTGCATTCTATTGGAGGTAGTCCGCGCTGCTGAACATTGCAAGTGCTGTATCTACCGCTATAGGCCACGGTGGCGCATTCTACACCGTTCTTTTGCTGTGTAATGACTCATTTTAGCATCCTAAACAGTATGAAACGGATTAAATGAAAAATGTTGCATAGTGGGCCTTTAAATAAGAAGAGTGTGTTATTAAGTCATGTTTGTTTAATTATTGTTTGTTATTAACAAAAATAGGTTATTGTTCAGTTCATGTTTTTGTGTTTTGCTTTGGTACCGAAATTGGTATCGAGAACAGTTGATTTTCACTGGTATTGGTACCAACTATTGAAATTTTGGTACCATGACAACACTACAAGGAACTGTTCTCTCTCCTGTACTGTTCACCCTGTAACCACAGACTTCAAATAACTCTGTGTCATGCCACATGCAGAAGTTTACTGACGAAACTGAATTTTTTTGCCCAGGCCCAGTACTTTATTATGATTTACTATTTCCACTGGCTATGCTGGTTCATTGCACTGCACTGCCATTACTTATGTAGAATATGGTCATGATAGTTAGTGAGGCACTTGCTCACTTGAGTTATGCAGGAATTAGAGGCGCTGCTGAACTGTCTTTGCCAGTGATGCAGTGTTGGTGGTCTAGGAGAGGTCCTCAAAGATGTGCACCCCCAGGAATTTGGTGCTGCTCACTCTTTCCACAGCAGCACTGTCGATGGTCAGTGGCAGGTTTTGGGTGTGGCCTCTCTGGAAGTTGACAACAATCTCTTTGGTCTTGCTGACATTCGTGAGATGGTTGCTGTTCTTGCACCACAAGGTCAGAAGATTGATGTCTTTCCTGCAGTGAGTCTCATCTCCCTTGATGATGAGACCCACCAGTGTTTAGTTATCCACAAACAAGCTGTAGACTGGCGTGCAGTCGTAAGTCAGCAGGGTGAAGAGTAGAGATGCTGCTTGAGGTGTTGTTTCCAACCCTTACTGCTTGTGGTCTCTGACTTAGGAAGTCTAGCAGCCAGTTGCAGAGGGAGGTGCTGAGTTTGTCGAGTTTGCAGATGAGTTGTTGTTTCAGTACCCGGATCATAAGCAGCCATGATGTTGTAATTGATGCCATACAGTCAGTGTCACATGAAATGGCCCGGCTGCACGCACGAACCTCACGTGCGTCATGAGTGTGTCACGCACTATTTAATTAATTTTTTTCTGAAGAAGCTACAGTGTACCCAAACAACCACCAGGTGGCACTTGGGAGCGCCCGCTATCGCGGGCGTGAGTGTTCTAACAGCATACAGCTGTCAGGAAATAAAGTTGAGCTGAAATAGGCTAGTTATACTGAATAGCCTACTGTTAGTTTGCTACTGTAAATAGTCTGTTATTTGAGTGTTGTTTTCGTGTTTGTGTTAACCAACCCTAGGCTAAATATATTAATTAATAATTCAATTCAATAAAAATAGCCTAATTAATACAGTGAACTATGCTGACGCATAGGCTACAGGCACGTTGAAATCAAATGAAACAAGTTTCCTCAGCAACCAATGATCATTGAACGAACGTGTTATGCAAGTGCAATTTATGATCTGGTCCATGTACTTTTTCGTTCATTCATTATTGGACTGTGGATGTTACATGGGAAACGAAAAAAGGCAATATGAATTTGTACTGGTAGCCTAGTGTATTATTTCTAAGAAAGAAACTAAAGCAATGGTTGCGTGTCTTTTAGGAATTGAAAATGAAATACTTAAATATAAAAAACTGGCGTTCTGAATTATGACTTGTGACCCTTTTGGAAGTAGGCTAACGTCAGCAACTCTTTTGGGCGAATTGGGCATTGCATGGGTTTGTTTTGATACGGTCACCCGCATCACATCGCTTGTTTAAGCATATTCAGACATAATGTCGCGAAGGCATGCAGCGCATGCAGATATTTCACAGCATCTAAGGAGCAGCATTGACTAAAAGGGGTCTTTGTCACACATTGTCAGTATAAAGCATGAAAACAACTAGAAATATGAAGATATAATCATAGTCAGTAACGGGAGTCCGGTAATGATTCCACTGTTCATATGTGAACATATAGCCTAGTAGGCCTACTGTGCCTTTTATCTCAGTAAATTAAAATATCCACGTTTGTGAGAATACAATTGCATGGGAGGGCAAAAAGCTGGCAAAGGTTGCAATGTGCAGTTGTTGCGAACAAAATGGGACAGGGTATGAGTTGCCCGCCGTGGCTTCCAGTCACTCGGTATACAATTCTGCTACAACGCGCCTCTCAAAATGAACTACGTGCTCATTTAGAACTTAGAATAAAAAAATTAAAAAAAAAGCCAAAAAAACAAGTCATAGCAACTGTAAAAATTCATATACAAGTCTTTTTCATTTTCCATGTGACGTCCACAATCCAATAATGAATGAACGAAAAAGCACACGGACCCGATCTCCAGTTTATTTCTTTTATTTCATTTCATATTAATTTAAAAATATTAATAAAATGAAAACCTAACTTTTTTCGACCTGTGCTGGGGGAGGGGGGAGACCAAGTGCCCCACCTTGCCGCCGACTCTGTGGCAAAGGACGCGCCTCACAATAAATGAACTAGGTTACACGCGTGTTCACCTGGCTATGGACTACAGTATGGCTCCAGAACGGGGTTCTGTTATTGCAATACTTACTTGATTTAGTCAAGTCAAGTCAGTTTTATTTGTCAATTTCTTCACATGTACTTGACTCACAAAGGAATCGAAATTACGTTTCACACTTGTCCCATGCGTAGACGTTGACAACAATAAAGTGCAGATGCACAACAAGAAAACAATTTAAACAATAAGGTACTGTTAAGTAAGGTTAAGGTACTGTTAAGGTTTTGTTATTGCGATGTGTAATTTTGAGTGTAAGATGTGTTTCAATTCAATAAAAGTCTTCACACGTGTCGTATCTTCTATTTATTACTATTAAGAAGACAAGCGTGGAAACGAACTGTGTTGTCTTGTAACAAGCACTTTATTTAACAACCGGAAACTTTGGTGCCCCCTCATCACCTGACCCCAATACACAATCCCCATTTGCCAAACCCACACATCACCTGCATATCCATATTCTTAATGTATCTAACACAATGTATATTTCAGATACACCACATCTCCCTTTTTTCAAGAACAGGTGCTAACATTTTAATCAGTAGTCCGTTCATAACTGTGAAAGGAAAATATAGTTAAACACAATTCCTTAATAAACTGATTACTCACTTCTTCTCAGTTACTGTTTCTATTTCTTGACTCTTTAAATCAACATTACTTTTTTTTCCCATAAATCTGTTAATCTGTTTTTCGAAGCAACATTTGCATTTCAACATGAACATTTGACAAATCTTTTTTTTTTTCCATTGATTTCATAAGTCCAGTCTAGTGGGCTGTTTGATGGCTCTCCCATACCTAGTTCTGGGAGTGGAAATCTCTGGAGCTGCCATAGGAGACCCCCGTGCAGGTGGTGTGTGATCCTGCTCTAGCACCGGCAGTGGCTCATGTTGTTGCTGTGTAGCCTCATCCTGAGATGATGACTGTAGTGGTATCAAATGCAGGCGGTTGCGTCTTACCACCCCATGAGGCGCATCCACAAGGTAAGATCTCGGCAAGGTGTGGCTCTGGATCACAGTCCCTGGTGTTTTGCTATCAGTTATCCACACCTGCTGTCCTGATGACAGGCTACCAAGTGGCTTTGCTCCATGTCTCTTGTTATAGTTTACAGCATTCGACATCCTCTTCTCCCTTTCTTTCTGCACCACCATGCTGCAGTCGGGCAGTGCAGGGTGTAGCTCAGAGGGATGAGTTGGTACTGTGGTTCTGAGACGTCGACCCATGAGGAGCTGCGCCGGGCTGTAACCGTTCTGAAGAGGTGTAACCCTATATGCAAGCAATGCCATATATGGATCTGCTGCCTTTTTTAGAAGGTTCTTTACAGTCTGTACGGCACGCTCGGCTTCCCCGTTGCTTTGTGGGAACTTAGGACTACTGGTAACATGTTTAAATCCATAGGATGCTGCAAATGAAGTAAAGGCTTGGCCCGAAAATTGAGGTCCATTGTCAGACATGAAGACCTCAGGAATGCCATGCCGCCCAAACATTGATTTTAAGTGTGTTATGACATCACTGCATTTCGTGTGTGACAAGAGTGCTATTTCCACATACCTGGAAAGGTAATCAACAACAAGTAAGTATGTTTTCCCCCCCAGTTCAAAAAGGTCTGCCCCCAGCTTTTGCCATGGGCGCTCAGGGCAGTCTGATGGCATGAGTGGCTCACTGTGGTTGCGGCGCTCTTGCAGACATGTCCTGCATCTCAACACCATCTCGTTGATCTGTTGTCCAAGTCCAGGCCACCACACAGACTGACGGGCACGTGCTTTACATTTAACAATGCCCTGATGGCCTTCATGCAGTCTGTCTAGCACACTGTTCCGCATCATTGCAGGAATGACTAGTCGAGTGTCTTTTAGCAAAAGTCCATCTTGCACTGTAAGTGTAGCCCGCTCTGGCCAGTAGTGTTTCAACAATGGTTCCTGCTTTGCGTGCTCTGGCCATCCATCTGCACACATTTTCATGACACGGGAGCAAACACTGTCAGCCTCCAACTGCATTTTAAGCATGTCCATGTATGTGGGACTGGCAGGTAAGTTGTTAACGATGCAGTCCACATAAATGTTGGTGCTCTCCATTAGCTCTGTATCATTTGCCGTCATTTCTGCTTGAACGGGTGCACGTGACAATGTGTCAGCAGTCCAGAGCGACTTTCCAGGAACATGAATGATGTCATATGAGTAGCGCATGAGTCTCATTCGAAAACGCTGTATCCTTGGTGGCAATAGATCCAGTGCTTGGGCACCCAGTAAGGAAAGAAGCGGCTTATGGTCAGTCTCTAGGCAGAAGTGCTTTCCTAACAGGAAGTCCCGGAAGCGTTCACATGCCCAGGTAAGACCCAGGGCCTCCTTTTCCACTTGCGCATAGCGCTGTTCTGTTGGTGAGAGTGAGCGAGACGCGTAAGCTACCGGCCTCCATTCACTTTCCCATCTTTGCAGGAGCACCCCCCCCCCAGTCCATATGATGAAGCATCTGCTGATACTTTTGTGTCCCTGCTCGGGTCATACATGGCCAGGACCGGTGGAGAGGACAGTGCGTCTTTCAGCACTTTGAACGCTTCTGCCTGGTCAGCACCCCACAGCCAACAGTTCTTCTTTGACAGAAGATCACGAAGAGCTTTGTCTTTCTCGGCCAGCTGGGGTATGAATTTTCCTATCTGGTTAACCATCCCCAGGAAGCTTCTTAATTCACTCACATTTGTAGGCTCCTTCATGTTCCTTATGGCCTTTGTCTTCTCTGGGTCGGGTCTGATACCCGAAGCTGTGATGACATGCCCGAGGAAGACCACTTCACTCTTAGAGAGCTCACACTTGTCCATGTTCAAAGTTACCCCTGCTTGCTCTAGTTTTTGCAGCAGGGCATGGAGACGAGCATCATGCTGCTCTTGGTCTTTTCCCCACACAAGCAGGTCATCGATGTGGCATACCACTCCTTGGAGTCCGTCTATGACCTCCATCATGACACGCTGGAAGTGTTCGGGCGCAGAGTTGATTCCAAACGGAAGACGCTGGAAGTGGTAACGTCCAAAGGGTGTTATGAATGTAGTGTATTTTTCTGACTCCTCAGCTAATGGAACTTGCCAGAATCCCATGTTTGCATCTAGTTTGCTGAATACTTTGGCTCCAGCCAGCATTCCTAGACTCTGGTCAACTGATGGCAGGACATATTTTTCACGGCACACATACTGGTTCAACCCAGTGAAGTCTACACACAGACGTAGTCGCTGGCTGTTCTTCTTGGGAACAACAACAATGCCAGCACACCACTCCGTAGGCTCTTCAACACGTCTAATGACGCCCATCTCTTCCATCCGTTGGAGCTCCTCTTTCACTTTTCCCATCAGGGGTAGGGGAATCCTCCTAGGGGTTTTTAAAGAGAATGGCACCGCATCTGGCTTGAGCTTGATGTGGTATGGACGCTGGATGTCACCTAAGCCATTGCAAAGTTTTGGATAGGACATCTGTAAAGAGTCTGTTGTGACACTGTCGACTCGTATGAGCAAACCCAGGGCAGTAATGGCTGGTAGCCCTAGCAAGGGTGTGTTCAGATTTTTGACAACATAGACTTTTTCCTCAGTCTGCCTGCCTTTGCACCTCATTTGCAATTTAACAAAGCCTGCTACTTCTAGAGGGATTTTCCCTGGGCCCAATAAGGGCTTTTCTGGCTTCTGTAACACAGGCATTTGTGCCCCAGCAAACAAGTCTTTGACATCGTTTACAGAAATGGCGGTTACATCTGCGCCGGTGTCAAGCTTAAATTTTAACATTTGTCCTTTAATTTCCACATCAGCACTCCACACATTATTCTCACTTGTCACAGAGCCGAGAAATAAACTTTTCACCTCTTCTTCCTCGATGCACGCTACAACGGCTTTATTTCGACAGGCCCGCTGATAATGACCTTTTTTTCCACAGCCTCTGCATTTTGCATCGTTCGCAGGACATTCGTGTTTTGAGTGAGAAGGCCCTCCACATTTGTAGCACTTTGAGCCTTGCATGACATTGTCTTTTCTTTGCACGTGCTGATGCAGCCTTGCTGCGCTGTTCTTAAAGTGTCTTGGTTTTTCGTTTTTCTGACTTTTCTGTATAAGTCTGTCTATGGAGCTAGCCTCCTTGTGTATCACGCTGCTGGCTTCACTCCTAAGTGTGTTTTGTTGTCTTTTTATTTCCTCGGACTGTCTCGCTAAATTAATAGCTTTTTCCAAATCCAACTCTTTCTCCATCTGCATGCGTTCAGAAAGTTTTGTGTCTGCGAGCCCAACCACAATCCGATCTCTTATGAGCTCGTCCTGCAGTGCTCCGTAATTACAATGTTCTGCTAAAGCATGTAGGGCAGTGACAAATGCATCAACGGTCTCATTAGGTTCTTGTTTCCTCATATTGAACCGTGCGCGTTCATAGACAACATTCTTTCTCACGATAAAGAAATCATGGAATCCGTCCTTCACTTTGTTATATTTTTTCATATCTTCGTCACTCAGTTTTAACCCTCTTAGTACATCGTCTGCTTCATCTCCCATACAATATATAAGAGTGTTAACCTGGTTTTCCTCGGAGTTCGTAGTCAAGTTGCTCGCTTGGCGAAACCTCTCGAACCTCCTGATCCATTTAGTCCATTCAAGTGGCTTGCTAAAATCGAAGGGCTCAGGTGGCTGAATGTTAAATGTTGCAGTGGGTGCACTAGCCGCCATGCTCGCTCCCCTTTCCTGCAGGTTTTCGTTGTCCTCACGTTCAATCATAACATCCCCTGACTTCTCTCTCTCCTTCGTCTTTGATTTTTTGGACCGACTGTTCTAGTGCCTTTTTATCATTAACACAGCACTTCTGACACCATGTCGTATCTTCTATTTATTACTATTAAGAAGACAAGCGTGGAAACGAACTGTGTTGTCTTGTAACAAGCACTTTATTTAACAACCGGAAACTTTGGTGCCCCCTCATCACCTGACCCCAATACACAATCCCCATTTGCCAAACCCACACATCACCTGCATATCCATATTCTTAATGTATCTAACACAATGTATATTTCAGATACACCACATGCACTGCGCTACGTGAGCGTCTTGGCGCTTGACAATTATTTTAACTTTTATTTTGTAGTGACAAAAATTTGATTATGTTCTTTCACTGCATCGATGCAGAATTGTCCACGTCTGCATCGCGATGCATCAATTATACGATTAATTTCAACACCTGTAGAGGTGGGTGGTGTAGACATCCAGCATCATCAGAACTGACAAATCTTTCTGGATGGAAAGGTAAATGTTTTCAAGCTCAAAAAAGTTCAGTTGCCACCCATGACGGAGGCCTTAAAGTGTTAAATACCAAACCTAATCTATAACGAAGGTTTCTCTAGCCCCAGTGTTAAGTGTAGCCACTTTTAAGGCCGTATTCTGCCTTGAATACAGTGTGCCGTTTGTTTTTGTGACTGACTGCTTTTTAGATGTTGCTTGCTTTTTCACTCATTAAAAGAAGCATATTAAGACTGTGCTGTTTGCAAGTGGGTAAATCTCAACCGAAATCCCAAAACCACAATTTACAGATGGTATAGACAATACTCTGCAAGTTCTTTCCAATAATAAAGATGTTGGGAGAGCTTGATCAATTTGACAACCAGAGACATAACACAAAATAGAGTGTTTGTTGCATCACTCTGTTGGGAAATATTCCACCATATTAACCACCTC
>JAGFZM010002818.1:775-44021 GCA_017657215.1 Limnothrissa miodon | reverse complement strand
CCAACAACAGCCCCCCCAACACCCCCCGACCCCCCCCCAACAAGTCCAACACACACACACACACTCACACACAGACCCTCATACACACACACAAGCATTTTTCCCATTGATTTCAATGAGGAGCCCCCCCACCCCATGCATTTCTATGGGAAGAAAATGACAAGAAAAAGAGGGATATCGGGGGAACGACAAGAGATATCAAAAAGATGAATGTAAGCACACCGATCGAGATCAGGCCGGACGTGTCAGAGTTGGAACGGTTTCTCTAACTCGAAAGCCCTAGGAGGAGTAGTCCGGCAAAAAACTGGTCGGAAGAAGAAGAAGAAGACACTTAAGAAGAACAATAGTGGCCTTTGCACTTTATAAGGTGCAAGTCCACTAATAAGAAACTTGCGATTTCCGTTTCCTGGACCTGCTAGCGTACATGTCCTGATGGGAGGGCTGGAGTGTATGTTTGCCTCCCACTTAAAGGTATAGTTCGGTTTTTAACACTTTGAGCCCTTTTCACAGGTTGTGGAATGCAATAAAGTGGTTGACACCGACATTTTCACGAATGCGCCTGTCTCGGCTATTTGGGAAATGTAGAAGCGCCTCTGCCTGCTTTGAAATGGCTAGCAATGGGCATTTGTTGTTTTTATCCTTAAAACACTAGTTCAAGGCCATGTCCACACGAAAAACGAAGCCAGGCCTAAACGCACAAATACTTTATCAAACCAGCGGATCATCCAGACATTTTTGAAACCAGAGTCTATAAAAAAGTCTCTCTATTCTGAAAAATATATGTATGTACAGTATATCTAAAATAAATGTGTAAGCAGAAAAGAAAAAAGAATTCTGAAACAGTTGAGTTCACCCTCCCTTTCCTCACAGTGGTTTGGCCCACTGCCTGCTTCCCCTCTCACGTAGCCCACTCTACATAGTCAGATGCGCGGCTGTGGCTCAATTAAGTTGAACGCTAGTACTAGGGTATTTCATTCACATTAAATAAATCGATTCTCTTTAATGTAGTTGAGGCTGACTCATTTATAAATTAGGTGCCACAGTGTTTTTGCAGACATCCACATTTCATTTAATAGGATGTCATGTTTAGTTTAAAAAGTGTTTTGCTTGAGGATAGCGCAGGAGGCCATCAGTGGGTAGATTCTAGAGTGACTTTGGTATATAGGCTGTGGGCTTGATTTGATTTCTTCAGTTGGTCAGCTTATGAGCTTGTGAGTAACGTTAGGCTGATATTTACATTTTAGTTGTCCATTTATTCTTTTAGGTGAGTGAATCTCATGTGAACCCTTCATATAGTGTGTCATGTGCGTTTGCTAAATTGTTACTGTTATGCAACTTGTTACTAGTGTCATAAACTAGCCTATGTAGCGATTTGAGTGTTGCCGATACTGTTGCTAACCTATGGCACATTTCCACTACAGCCCCGATAATGGAAAGACGTCAAGCCCGAGGCTTTACTCCAAACACCCCGTAGTGGAAATGCGCCTAGTGCTTCCCACGTCGTGCCGCCTGTCACCCAACAGAAGAATGAGTGCGACAGAAGTAACTTTTGTCTGACTCTCCACCTAATATGTGAATGTGAAATTATTGAAAGAATTTGTGTACTGTATGTATATATGTTCTGCAATATTTGTTTTATTGGTGGCGTTAATCTCAGCCGGACTGAACGGACGATTAGCAGCTACGTTTTAAGTTTATGGTTTTCAAGGCGACACAGTAACGTTCGATCTAGTTCACTCTGCGCGAGTCTTCGTTATTTCACAGTAATAGTCATGTTTACATTTCATTGTACGTTGATGGCTTGACTGTAAACAACATAACAATCAATGCAATAAATAGTTTTAATAATGATAGAAGCAAAGTTTTTCACTGTGGGGACATACATCCCCTTCGAAAAATTCTCTTGACAAATTTATCTATTGTCCCCCCTACTGTTAAATGAAATTTATGCCCATGGTCACAGCATACCTTTTGGTCCGAGTCTGGATTAACAGGCTGTGTTTTTTCATCATCCTTGTCCACAATGCTGACAGGTGTAATACCCTCTGTGTATTTCTTGGTGATTTCCACAAAGTGGTCTAGATCAACATATTTCCCAGCTATGGACAAAACAGGTTACTTTAGTGGTAAAATGTCTATAACGTTAAAATGTCTGTGTCAAACAATGGGCAAAGAAACTAATACATTACAATACATACAAGTTCAAATGTAAGGTTACAACTGAAACAACAAGAAAAACAAATATGCATTTAATTATTTATTCATTGTTGATATTTTATCATTTGCTGTATACACTGGCAATCTGGCAACTGGAGACATACATTCATTGGCCACCATGCTCTTCAGGACCCTCCTTTGTTTGTCAACGGAGGTGGGGGCAGCGCCTGCGGAAGCAGGGACAGCTGTTAGTAAGGTTTGTGCAACACACACCAGCAGTGTCTGTCAAACATTTGCTCAACATTCCAGTGCAACTCAACCCAGCACTCCCAAAGAGAGTCAGCTGCAAAATGGCCAACAAACTCAGTTATCTAGCAACATGACAATTGCCAAGAGTACAAATTCAAACCTACAATATACTGAATGCCAGTTTTACTTTCTACTTAATGGTATGAGATACACGATTCAAAAATGTCAATGCAGATATATTGAAAAAAGCTATTTGCTCTTGCTTTTTCGTAAGATAGCATTTGTGATTTACAAAGGTCCCTTTTGTCCAAGATATTTTGCAGTAACATTAGCTTGTATACAATTCATCACCTTAAAATGTGACCATTCAAGCACAGTGTAAGAATTAGGGTAGCATTGAAAGAGAAGAGCAGTCTATTGACCACAAAATAAATCCTTTGACCACACACATTTCTCCTACATGCACAGAATAATAACTGTGAAGTTATGCATGTATGCATTTTAAATACCAAATACCAATAATGATTTATTGCATCAAATGAATTTCTCCAAACTTGTTACAAACAAACAACAAAACAGCATTACTGTTCCAGTTGCAGCTTCGGCCATGCCTGTGTGTCATACCTGGCACTGCATTGACCTGGTTAACATTCTCAAGCATTTCAGACATGGCCACTCTCTTCTTTCCATCTGGATTGAGCTTCTGGAACATCATCATGGCTGCCCTTCTCACAGCTTGCTCAAATTTGGTCTCTGTGGATAGCTTTCGCACCTCCACTTCATTCTCTGGAGTGATGCCTGTGTGGTGGCAAAACATAAACACTAACTCATCAGTTGAGTCCTGTCTTTTATTGTGTTGCTATTCCTGTTCATGTGGCCCATAAAGTACACATTCTGGGCGAATTTCATGTAACCTCTACAATGGAAAATAGCAAATCCTAAAAGAGTTCAGTTAAGTCTCTTTATTGTCAATTTCTCTACATAGGACACACAGAGGAATCGAAATTACGTTACTAGCACACACACACACACACTCACACACCAGTGGAGGGGGCAGCTATGCAAGCCTCCCGCCTGCCACCAGGAGCAATTTAGGGTTCTGTGTCTTGCTCAAGGCCACTTTGATGGGGTCAGGTAGAGTGGGGATCGAACCTGCAATCTTCCAGTTGCCGAATGGTTCCTCTACCACTGCACCACCATTGGCCCTCTCAATCTCAAATTATTCAGTTTGTACATATATCTGCCATTTTCACAGGGGTTACGGGTATGACCAAACAATATATTTTTAACTTCACACAGCAGCAAAGTGTGTCACACCTTTCCTTTGAATCCAGCAACGCTGGAGCATCTTGGCTGCATCCTTACGACCCAGTTTTGCAGCCTGCAAAAACAACTCCACGGCTAGCTGGTTGTTAATCTCTTTGTCTTTCTCTTCAGCCAGCTTCAGGTAGTACTTACCCAGCTGAAAAGAACAAAGACAACAAGGGACAACAAGATGTTAAGTACAACTGACTCATTAAGACATGAAGGTATGAAGTGTATGCAAATGCATAGTAACTACTGGCATCCAAACTGAGCTGGAAATGGGCCTTTAAAGTTAGACCCAACATGGCCTACGTCCGACATGTTTGTTGTGGGCAAATTGGAGTTGGCAAATCTTTATGCTTTATGCAAATTTGTGTAACCAGTCAGGTCACAGTGTGTCTTGATTTGGAAAGTGATGTTATTGATTGGAGCAGGAGTAACAAAAACATTGTAGCATGTAACGATGTAGTAGCCCACTATTAGATTATCACATGCCCCACACTCTCAAAATAAAAAACACCAACCCATAGTTCCAGACACAACACTTTTTTTCATACAAGCGTAATGTAATAGCCAAGGTGTGGTAAGTTAAGTTAAGTCACTTTATTGTCAATTTCTCTACATATACTGGACATACAGAGGAATCGAAATTACGTTTCTAGCTATCCCACAGTGATGCGCACGGTCAGGAGAGCCAGAGGCCGCTGCGTCTCCACGCGCCGCCTACCCATTCACACACAGTCATACACCAGTGGAGGGGATTACCATGCAAGGCTCCAGCCTGCCACCAGGAGCAATTAGGGGTTCAGTGTCTTGCTCAAGAACACTTTGATGGTGTCAGGTAGAGTGGGGTTCGAACCTGCAACCTTACGGTCACCGAACGGCTCCACTACCACCTGCGCCACCACCGCCTGGTAAACAGCTTCTCCAAGACAAAATATAGGCATGGTAAGTTTATTTATATAGTGCATTTCACACAGAGGAGGCAGTCCAATGTGCTTTACACAGATAAAGGCAGCATTAAATAAATAAAAAAAGACAAATAATTATTGAAGACGAAAAAAAGAAAAATACCGTATGAGGTTGATGCGAGCTTTTGCATCGACTTCCGGCAGGTAAACTCACTCAGCAAAGTGGACCCAATGCTCTGAATATGAGAATTTACCATGACGTCACAACATTCTTCCATGTGGCAAGAGCTGGCAAGTTCTTCATTTGCGCTTCTTGTATTACAATACTTAAATTTAATTTTGCCAGGTCAGGGCGATCGAGAAAGTAATAAATTGCTCGATACCCTTGTGGGGTTCTGGGACCTTTCATTAAACTGGATTGATATTGACATTTTATTTAAATTGAAAGTTAATTTTCCCATGAGCTATTCATCACACCAATCAGGTCATGCAGTTTCACATAGTATGATATCTGCGAGTTGAAGACGGCAAATACTGTGACAGTTGAGGAGAAGGAGATGAGATATGCAGCCCATTTTTAAAAATAATGTTATTTTCAGACGCAGTGTTTTCATCTTGTCATGTTGCCTGTGTTGTGGGAGTGTGGAGTTGTTCCACCTTGGGTATATGTATTAGTCTACAGAAGATGTATAAATATGGGAAAGTTTTATGTACAGTTATAAGATAGGGTATGAACAAAAGTCAATATATAAATATATATCTAAACTTGAGAGAAAATGGTATGCCACCAAACTTGAAGTGTTCCATCTTGCATGGAAAGACAGCCTAAAAGACTATAAGAAAGCACTTAAAGGGATAGTTCAGTTTTTAACACATTAAGCCCCTTTCACAGGTTGTCTAAAATGAAATAAAGTGGTTGACACCAAAATCTTGATGATTGCTCCTGTCTCGGCAATTTGGGAAATATAGAATCGCCTCTGCCTGCTTTTAAAATGGCTAGCAATGGGCATGTGTTGTTTCTAACCTTAAAACACTGGTTTTAAAAAAAGTGCTACTCATGGAGTGATTAGTGGCGCTTGCTGATGTTCCAACCCAAGTATCGTAGCAAAATACAGTTTCTGTCAGGTTTTATTTGCCATTTTGTAAGTCCCATAGGCAAGGCAAGGCAAGGCAATTTTATTTATAAAGCGCATTTCATACACAGTGGCAAATCAATGTGCTGTACAGAGACCAAAACAAAATACAATACAAGGCAACAAACGTGTGTGTTAAAAATGAGAATTTAAAAGAAAATTGATAATACAAAGATGAATAAAATAGATGAAAAAAAAAAGGAGAGGAAATATAAAATATATGAAGTAAAATGATCATTAAAGAAAATAAATAATAAAATGAACATTAATGAGATTTTAAAAGAAAATTGATAATAAAAAGATGAATAAAATAGATGAAAAAATTTAAGAGAATTTAAAAGAAAATTGATAATAAAAAGATGAACAAAATAGATGAAAAAAAGAGGAGAGGAAATATAAAATATATGAAGTAAAATGATCATTTAAGAAAATAAATAGTAAAATGAACATTAACAGAAAATAAATAAAAAATGCAAATAATTAAAATATTTGTAAAAAATGAACATTAAAAGAAAGTTAATAATAAAACCACAATAGATAAATAATTACAATCAGGTAAAAATGAACATCAAGAGAAAATGAATCATAAAACCAAAACAGATAAATAATTAAAATCAGGTGGCATTAGGAATAAGCATCAGAAAATAATTTGGTCTTAAGTCTTGATTTAAAACTGTCAACGGTAGGTGCATTTTTTATATTTTCTGGAAGTTGGTTCCATAGCTGCACAGCATAATAAGAAAAGGCTGCTTCACCAATTTTTGTTCTGACAGTGGGCCTGATCAACAGATTCTTTTCCACAGATCTTAGAGACCTCAGTGGAGTACATTTCTGACACATGTCTAAAATATAAACAGGGCCTTTGCCATTCATAGATTTAAATAAAAGTAACAGTGCTTTAAAATCAATTCTAAAACTCACAGGAAGCCAGTGCAGGGATTTTAAAATTGGAGTAATATGGTCAGTTCTTTTTGTTCTTGTAAGGACCCTAGCAGCTGCATTTTGAATGAGTTGAAGGGGCTTAATGGTCTTTTTGGGTAGGCCTGTTAACAGGCCATTGCAGTAGTCAACTCAGCGAGAGATAAAAGCATGAATGAGTTTTTCAAGGTCCTTACTTGACATTAGGTCTCTCAGCTTAGAGATGTTTTTTAAATGATAGTATGCTGATTTAGTGATTGATTTGATATGACTGCTGAAGTTAAGGTCACTATCAATGATGACTCCAAGGTTTTTAACAGTCTCTTTGGCTGTGAACCCCTTTGCATTGAGCGCAGTGGCCACCTTTGCTCTTTTCTTCTTGTTTCCAAATATAATCACCTCAGTCTTGTCTTTGTTTAGCTGTAGAAAATTAAAGGACATCCAGTCATTTATCTGTTCAATACAATGATAGAGACCTTCAAGGGGGGTATAGTCATCAGGGGACAATGAAATGTAGATTTGGGTGTCATCAGCATAGCTATGGTAAGAAATTGAGTAGTTAGTGATAATCTGACCAAGTGGGAGCATATACAGGTTGAATAGTAAAGGTCCAAGTATAGACCCCTGGGGGACTCCACAGGTCAGGGGCATTGGTGTTGAAGCATGGGTGCCCATGGCAATGAGGAAGCTTCTATCTTCTAAGTAGGATTTTAGCCACTTAATCACTATACCAGTAAAACCAACCCAATGTTCCAGCCGGTGTAGTAGTATGCCATGATCAACAGTGTCGAAGGCAGCACTGAGATCCAGTAGCACCAGAACAGATGTTTGTCCTGCATCAGTATTTAGACGGATGTCATTCACAACGTTAATGAGGGCAGTCTCAGTACTGTGATAGGCTTTAAAGCCAGACTGAAATAAATCAAGACAATTTTTTGAGGACAAAAACACAGTTAGTTGATTGAAAACTATCTTTTCAATGATCTTCCCAACAAATGGCAGATTGGATATTGGCCTATAGTTGTTAAGAGCTGACTGATCCAGGGTATTCTTTTTCAGTAGTGGTTTTACTACTGCTAGTTTTAATAACTTGGGGAAAATGCCATTCTCCAAAGAAGCATTTATAATCTGGAGCAGATCTGGTGCTACAAGGTGGAGGACAGATTTCAAGAAGCTGGTTGGCAAAATGTCCATTTCACATGTGGAAGAACTGAGGTCTTGGACGGTTTTCACCAGTACATCGTAATCAATGGAGTTGAATGTTGACATACAGCATGATATACTCTTTGGTGATATAGGCTCTGGTTGTTGGGCTGTCTGCAACTGTGTTGTAATATTTATTCTGATGTTATTAATCTTACTTCTAAAAAAGCATGCAAACTCGTTGCATTTGTCAGTTGTGAGAAACTCAGGTGCTATTTGTGATTTGGGGTTTGTTAACTTTTCAACTGTGGAGAAGAGCACACTAGCATTGTTCAAATTCCTGTTTATAATTTCAGAGAAAAATGATTGCCTTGCCTTACAGATTTCAAGATTATAGTTTTTTAACGTTCCTTTATATACTTGATAGTGGATATGGAGGTTGGTTTTGCGCCATTTTCTTTCTGCCTTCCTATACTCTCTTTTGAAGTGTTTAACTGTTGGATTTTGTTTCCATGGGGTTTTCTTATTATCCACAATTCTTTTAAGCTTTAATGGTGCAATATTGTCCATAATGTGTGTCATTCTGGCATTAAAATTGGTCAACAGGTCATCAGCAGAGTCAGAAAGTTGACTTGGGGCCTGTGAGAGTGCTTGTGATAAGGCATGTTCAAAGAGTCTGGACGTATTTTCATTTATAGTCCTCCTTTCAGTAGCCAGGGATCTGGTGCATAGATTAGGGGATAATTTGACATCAAAGAAAATGCAATAATGATCAGATAGGGCCAGATCCACTACAGTGGTGGAGACATGAAGACCTTTAGTTATAACAAGATCTAGTGTATGACCTTGAGAATGAGTTGGCCCTTTAACATGTTGTGTTAGATCAAAAGTATCTAACAGATGCATGAATTCTTTGGTGCTTGTATTTTCAGTGTTATCAATGTGCAAATTAAAATCTCCAGATATGATAATGCAATCATAGTCTAAGCAGACAGCTGATAGCAGTTCACAAAATTCATTAAAAAATGATTTGACAGAGAGCTTGGGCGGTCTGTAAACAGTAAGCAGCAGGATGTCAGGAGAGCACTTTATAAGTCCACTTAAGTACTCAAATTATGTAAAATCGCCCAAGGATGTCTTTTTGCACTGGAAAGTGTCTCTGAATATTTTTGCTATTCCTCCCCCTTTGCCTTCCATGCGCGATTCACTCATGAAGTTAAAGTTTGGGGGGGCAGACTCAATAAGGATAGTAGCATTTGTGGCTTGGTCCAGCCAAGTTTCGGTTAAAAGAAGGAAATCCAGTTTATGTGTGCAAATAAGCTCATTAACTAAAAATGTCTTTTTTAAAAGAGATCTGATGTTCAGGAGGGCAAGGGAAACCAAGGTAGGTTCAGGGGTCCTACTCACTTCTATATTTTTTTTGGGGACAGGTCTAAGATTCGCCACAATGGCCCCATGAGCATGGCGTCTGCGATTTGTTCTGTGGCTTATTATTGTTTTAGGAGCACTTGTCCTAGAATCCAAGGAGCAGAGCATGGGTGGTGGCTGGGAAGCATGGGAACACCTGTTTCATTTACCCCGAAATACAGCTCTCCCACGGACACTAACGTTACAATCGTACAACCTCTCCCGTGGACATTACGACAACGTTTACCCACATTCCCTTTGGGCAAAAGGGAAAAAAAAAACACTTGTTTGTGCTTCGTGAACACTTGCCTTGCATGCATGGGGACATTGTAGTTGTGCTAGCTGTAGCCTACTAGTAGAAGCAGAGACGTAGAAGTGCGACCAATTGTTTTTTTCCATGTTCATATATTCCCGTTCAGAATCAGCGAATAACATCCATGATATATCTTGAAACAACCTTTTATTAGTCATTAGGCGATTTTCCCTAGCTGCTACTCTTATTTTTGATTTTGCACTGAAAATCAGTGATGCCATTATCTGACTTTGCACACTCATACCATTACCATAGAGAACATTTCCAAGCTTTTTTAGTACACACGGCGCAGCACACACTGCGTGTCTGTCGTGTGTTGGATGTCCCGGACCAGGAGTCATCTACTTTTTTCAAAATTCCAAGTGTTCCAAAATTCCAAATTCCCCTAACCCTAACCCTAGTTTCCATTTAGTGAAGCACTACCTAAAATGTATATATGTATATATTTTGCACTCTGTATATATGTTCTTGCACTCTGTATATCTGCCCACTTAGACATACCGTACATACATTGCTCTGTGTGTGTGTGTGTGTATATATATATATAACTGTATATAGATATATTACCTGTATATATTCAATTTTATTTATTTATATAGCGCATTTTTACAAAAGGCATGTCACAAAGCGCTTAACACAAGAGGCCCAATGAGCAACAGGGGCAAGGAAAAACTCCTTAGCAGCGTTTTTTGTTTTTACTTGTTATGGTAGAGGAAGAAACCTTGGGCAGTTCCGACGGCTCAAGGGGCTAACCCAACTGCCTAGGGCAGGTTTTTAGTCTGTCAGATGGTGAGTAGTCCACTATTATTCCATTAGATACACATTACAAGAAAATTTTGGTAAATAAAGTAATATAGGAGTCCCATTAGAATCCCAGGATATAGTCCCATGTCATTAGGCGCAGTCAAGCCAGGGGCCAGCTAGAGGCTGTATCAATCATGTCAGGGTCATCTGTGAAGCTGAAGGCAGACCGCCCAGGAAGCCAGAGATGCAGGATCAGGCAAAGGAAGGCAGGGGTGACCCTCAGCAGGGAGGCAGTGGCATGGACAGTGGAGTGGGTTGAGGACCATTCAGGAGTGCCGTCGATTTGGTTGATTAAACGCAATTTGGTTGAAAAAGACGTCACCTTACAACATCTGCTTTGCTCCTAACAATGACCACATGACCCCTTGATGAAAGCCATGTTATTACCCCCAGCATAACCGTATATAGCAATAGGTCAGTGGCCCACTGGCGGCCCATCAGCGGCAGAGTTGGCGGTCCAACGGCGGTACCCACCAGTGGCCCGCTGGAGTTTTGCTCATCGGTTCTCTGGCGGTCCGCCGGCGACTTAGAAGCGGCTGCAGATAAAGGGCCACCCTTTTGCCGCTTACTACCCACCAGCTTCTAATTGGCCTTATTCATGGCCATAATAATTAAAATTATGTACTAAAATAGCAATAATACATTACAACACTTAATATTTGCCCTCAATCAGAACAATTTGGGCTTAGTTAGCTTAGTTACCAAATTTACCAAGGCGAAGACAGTGCCTGCTGATGAGAAACCTATAAATGTATTCTGTAATTTAACGATCCAATATAAAAACATACATCCTTAGCAACTATCACATACAGTCATTCCCAATTGAGAGTGGCCGCGAGACTCACGTAAAACATGAGTCACGGCATTACGAGATGTGTCACTGCAGCTACCGCCGCTAGGAGGCAGCACAAGACCTCTCTAATGATTGCACAACATTCGGTGAGTTAAGCGGAGCAAGAGACGTTAGTTTACTTCCGTGTTCTATTTTTGCAATATGCAGTTTGGTCTGATATAGTCAAATTTTTATGCTAGAATTACTTTACATTTTTTTACATATATTTTGGACCCTATGGCATAACAGTCAGCCTGCGCCAAGTAGCAAATCCCCAGCTTTATTAGGAATTCTAACACAAAATACCGATACACCATTTCCAAAGAGACACAGAAAACACGACTGTTCCTTGCCCACAAACACACATAAAAAACGGTCTGACTCCAGCTCTAACACCATGAATCAAGCCTGGATTCTATAAACTAGTTATACAACTAATTAGCCTATAGGCCTATGTTCATTTGTGTTCTATTTTCGCAATAGGCCTAATGCTTTTGGTCTGTTATGTTTGAGTAGGCCTACGTGAAGAAACTTCGTTTTACCTTCTTTTGAAGCCTCTTCAAAATCCACCGAAAACTACATCCATTAATGAGGATTTAACTGTAGGTTAAATCAAAGTCCTTCTCCTATAAAAACGTCTCTGGCAGAATTTCACCTTCAGCTGAGTTAACGGTGCTGCGACAAATAGGCCTATATGTGCCGAATGCGGTTTGCCCTCTGCTCATATTGCATTCAGTAATGCTGCACCGGGCCAGTGGCATTTTTTATTGTAAGACAGGCATTTTTTTTTTTTTTATTTGAAGTTCTAAATGAGCACATAGTTCATTTGTTGAGAGGCGCGTTTTAGCAGAATTGTATACCGAGTGACAGAAACGGCGGGCAGCAGGGCAAGCAACTCTTACCCTGTCCCATTTTGTTCACAACAACTGCACATTGCAACCTTTGCCATTGCAATCTTTGCCAGCTTTATCCAGTTGTATTCTCACAAACGTGGATATTTTAATTTACTGAGACAAAAGGCAAATAGGCTATATGTTCACAGCGCATGAGCAATGGAATTATTACAGGACTCCCATAATGGAGTTACTACCGGACTCCCTATGATTATATATCTTCAAATTTCTAGTTGGTTTCATGCTTTATACTGACAAAATATGTTACAAAGACAACTGTTGGCCGGAACGCAGCAGAACGCAGTTCCTTACTTCTGTATTTTAGTCTTTTGGGTTGCGCCATTTTATTCTGCGTTAAGGCCTACTTAGCTGAAACTGATCCGACACAGCGACACTGGCCCGAGAATAGACAATTTCACAAGACCGATAAAAGACTACATTACCCACGAGACACGACAGTGCCCTATCATATGCAGCCACTGTCCCAACCAATCGCAAGGGAAGCAATGCAAACTGTCACAATTTATACTGTGAATGTCATGATGGCATTGTTCACAATGGCACTACAAGTTTCCCTATGATTAGATGCATCACGCTGGTCTGGTTCATGTTGTTTTAATGGTTTTTCAGTATCATGTTTTTGTGCATGAGGAAAAAGTAGCCTATGCCCATAGGTTATTGCTTGGAAGAATGATTATGATAGTTTTTGAAACAACACATCCAAAAGACTCACAATGTCACCGAACAAATGTCAAATGTCTTACAATTAGAGTTTCTGCACTTATTTTTTCCCACTTCAAACAGTGGTTATAGTCGTACTTTTTAGTTAATGCAAAACGCTTATTATTTTAAAATGTTAATGCACTGACCGTGCAAGTGTTTCAATCATCCCGACAGTGCCTGCTCGCAGCAAAAGGCGTTTTTTTACTAGACTAAAAAATATTGACATTTCATACTGTAGGATATGTTAGGCCTACCTACATCATCAATTCATCTGTTGTTTAAAAGTGATAATATTATCGCTCTTAAAATGAGCCCCCAGGTTTAACTTCAGATCCGTATTGCACATCGACACGATTTTCCCTGGGTCTGTCTAGTATTACAAGCTGTATGGGATGACAAAATTTCATGTTTGAATTGTGAATGGTTTACGAGAAAATCTCAATGGTTAATTCGTCCCCCGGTTCAATCTTCCCGGCTCTCCCCTACAGAAGGGACGTTTTGTGCCACCAGCCTCTCAGCACCCATCTCACTTGCATTGTGTATAAAGATCGGGGGGAGGGGGGAGGCTATACGTGCAAACGATCTGCTGGGAGGATGGGCGACCAATTGTTTACTAAAATAGCCTACCTATATCCCTAAATCCCTCATTCGCAACCAGCACAAAATGCATGTCCTTGTGAAGACTTTTATTGAATTGAAGTACTATTTCACATCTTAGGCTACACTCAAAATTACACATTGCAATAACAGAACCCCGTTCTGGAGCCATAGGCTACTGTGGTCCAGTGGTTCTCAAACTTTTTTATTCATTCCCCACTTAGAAAGAAGGAGAATTTTCGCGCCCCATCTGACCTGTATCAACACCCCCGCTTTATGATCAGCTCCAATCTCGCAAAGAGCGGAGACATCGCACATCTTTCGCTAATGCAGCTTTCACCATTCGTTTTTCCTACTAACGGTATTCTGCGAGTTTTCGTTGAAAAAAAAAGTGATGGGCTTATTAGCGTGATTTGGGTGTGAAGTATCCAAGCGCAATGTTAGGCCTTTTACTGTCTGCTGCCAGTTGTCTAAGACACAGAACACACATGAGTCACTAATCATCCCCAACTATGAATCTAAACGCAAACGCATCATACTTCCTTTGGTTGACTCTTCTTTTTTTTGTCCGCCTGTCTTATTCTCATTCTCGCCATATTTTGTGACTGTGTGCCCATATGCACCGCAAATACCTGCATAAAAAAATTTTGCCCCACTGCTTGTATCAAATTCGTCCATTTTTTTAACCATTAAACGTGATACTGGTGCACACATTGTGTAGCCGTTGTGTAGCCTATGTCGCAATTTATGCCGACATCTATTTTGTCTCAAAATGGTTTCAGGCTGGCTTAATTTTTCTGGTTTTCTATCAATCGTCCCGGCTCTCCCCTACAGAAGGGGCGTTTTGCGTGTTTTAAGGTGTTTACGTGCTAAGTATGAATCCATTGTGAGTGGGAGCTCTTTTGTTGAGTAGCCTAACCTTTAATAAAGACAGACACAAAATGCTCGTTTTATTCCGATTCCTCGCGCCCCACCTGCAGTACCTATGAGAAACGCTGCTGTAGTCCATAGCCAGGTGAACACGCGTGTAGCCTAGTTCATTTATTGTGAGGCGCGTCCTTTGCAACTGAGTCGGCGGCAAGGTGGGGCATTTGAGGGCCCAGCACAGGTCGAAAAACGTTAGGCTTTCATTTTATTAATATTTTAAAATTAATATGAAATGAAATAAAAGAAATAAACTGGAGATCATAAATTGCACTCGCATAACACGTTCGTTCAATGATCATTGGTCGCTGAGTAAACTTGATTCATTTGATTTCAATGTGCCTGTTGCGCTGCAGCGCGCAGAATCGTATCGTTTTTATCCGTTTTTATTCATCACCTTTGGTTCGCCAAATGGATGTATGAAAATTAATTTAAGAAAATGGTTTACAATTGCCCGTTCTTTGCCTGCAACCTTTTTGACAGTAAGCCCTTTGCTTTTTTCACTTCTTGCCAACCTAGGCCTATTAAGCGATGAATAGTTGATCGCATTGCATTTGTGTTTCGTAGAGGCAATACGTGACTGTCTTATGTCAGTGCTGCCTGATGCCTGGCTACTCCCCGATTGCTCACGATGGACGTTAAAATGATTATATGATATGGGGCTGACAACTCAGAGTCTTGATGAGCTCCCTCTGTTGTGCATTGATCACAGCCATCTTTCCCATCGGGACTATGCGTCAGCATAGTTCACTGTATTAATTAGGCTATTTTTATTGAATTGAATAATTACTATATTTAGTCTATGGTTGGTTAACACAAACATGAAAACAACACTCAAATAACAGACTATTTACAGTAACAAAATAACAGTAGGCTATTCAGTATAACTAGCCTATTTCAGCTCAACTTTATTTCCTGACAGCTGTATGTTAGAATACTCGCGGTCGCGGGCGCTCCCAAGTGCCACCTGGTGGTCGTTTGGGTACACTGCAGCTTCTTTAGAAAAAAAATAATTAAATAGTGCGTGACACACTCATGACGCACAGGAGGTTCGTGCGTGCAGCTGGGCCATTTCATGTGACACTGACTGTAGACTCACCACACATAGTATTAGGTTCAATACATTTAGTTTATTTCTTTTACATGCTTTTGTTTATTTCTTTTACATGCTCATTTACATGCTTTATTTCTTTTACATGCTTAAACAATGTATTAAAATTATTTTTAATAATTCTATAAATATTTAATAGTGTCTACAAATTCCCAACCTCCCCATCCCCATTCACCACCTTTTTTTGCCTGAGGGGGTCCCTTCACTCAAACACCAACCCCCCCTCCCTACCCCCTCCTAAACCCCATGGGGGGGTGGGGCAGTGGGGGGGGGGGGGGGGGGGGGGGGATGGCAAGTCCACCTTGCGGTTTCTGCCGAGAAAATGCAGTCTAGTTTGTTTTGGTCTCTGTACAGCACATTGAGTTGCCACTGTGTATGAAATGCACTTTATAAATAAAATTGCCTTGCCTTGCCTTGCCTTGCCATTGGTGCCCGGCCGCTGGTTTAATAAGCGACGAGACGTGACGCTAAGGACGAGAGAGGAGAAAACGGACTCGCTGACTATTCATAGTCTACAAAGTAGATGCAGTGATAGATCTAGTGACTTTTTCTGGTGTTAATGGAGCGTTTTCTGATACTTTGGAGACCCTTTGATACTTTAGCCTACTGTCCTCAACGAGCAACGTGTGCTACCGTGAGCCACTCCCCCATCCTAAAGCACTCACAGGCGGTCAGGTTCACAGCAGCCCCGCACCGCAGTTCCAGCTGCAGTCAGAGCAGGAGAGGAGACCCACACTACTCGCGTTCAGACTGCAAATGAAATGCGCGTGTCCCGCTGTTCCCGCCCTGATTTAAAAAAGCGAGATGTAAATGTTTCTTCAATGTCACTAAAATAAATCGCTCAATGCATTTAACTCGTCACACACTTATCGTCATTCACTCTTGTTCTCTTGCCAAGTTCGCTTGTGCCATCTCTCGCTATTGCCTTCTGTATATCCCTATCTATATCTGTATATCTCCATCTGTCTACTTAAAAACCCAAACAGTCTTTTTAAAGGCTCACACAAACAGTCTTTTTAAAGACTAATCACACAAATCACAAGTTATTTTAACTGCTCTAAACGTGCACTTAGCTTGCCAGCTAGACTACCCCTCTTCAATTCTGATTATCACCCCCGAACATAACCACACAGACACAGACACAGACACTCACTTACACGCAGGCACACATCTTTAAATCATAAACACAACTGGAAATGGACAAATTTCTAGTGAGAACCAAGGCAGCTGAGGCACCACCGGTTGCAAAAAAGCCCAAGCTGCGAAGGTATGATGAAGCATACCTGAATTTTGGCCTTACAGTCACGGCTGGTCAGAGACCTCAGTGCGTTGTGTGTGCCGGGCAAATGACAGCATGAAGCCGTGTAAACTAAAAAGGCACCTTGAGACTAAACACTGACCTGATAGACAAACCTGCTGACTATTTTCAAAGGAGGCTTGACAGCCTCCATCAGCAGCAGTCAGCTATTAAGACCCACACTACTGTCTCCAAACAGTGTCTTGAAGCATCGTATGCAGTGGCTAAAAGAGTTGGGAAACTTGGGAAACCGCATACAATTGTTGAAACTGTTATTTTGCCGGCTGCGCAAGACATGTGTAGGATTATGATAGGGGAGAGTGCAGCAGCCAAACTCGCAACGGTACCATTGTCAAATGACACAGTTGCTAGACGAATATCAGAAATGTCAAATGACAGAGCAACTGATTAAGTTCATTTGTACGAGTCCTTACTTTGCACTGCAGCTGGATGAATCCACAGATGTTGCCGGGCAGGCCCAGCTCCTCACCTATGTCATGTATCTGCGGGACAAGGTGATTGAGGAGGATATACTGTTTTGCCGGCCTCTTCAGTCGCGAACTATCAGAGAAGCCATCTTCGATGTCCTTGATACATTTATCCACGAAAATGGCTTGTCTTGGGACCGATGCGTTGGCCTATGCACTGATGGTGCGCGGGCAATGACGGGCCGTGAGCGTGGCCTGGTTGCTCGTGTTCAGCAAGTTGCTCCACTTGTGAAATGGACACATTGCATGGCCGACTGTCCTTGAGTCTGTGCTTAACCAAGCCGTGCAAATCATAAATGGAAGCTACACAGAGGAAGAGGAAGCTACACAGGAGAACCTAAGTGCATCTGCTGAGTGGTTTCAACTTTAAAACAAATTCAGCTGAAGGACACTCATCAGCTGACAGAAACTCACAATTGGGCAATTAGCAGGTAAGCAGAAACTCTGGACTGAAAATCACCAGCTCCTCCCACTGTTAGGCCTTTTCTTTGTACGGTCTCTTGGTGGGTGGTCTCAACGGTGCAATTTAGCAACTGACTTGCACATCCATAGTGATCTTTCTTGGAGCGCCAGCGAAAGCGCCAGCCCTTGTGTTCAGCACTTCTCGTGTGAAGACATTTGAGGGTAAAGACATACGTGTCAACCTGTGCGTGTCTACCGAGCAGGGGCTCTGAGCATACCAAAAAAAAAAAAGAAACCTTCCAAATCGGTCAGCATGTGTCTCTACCCAATCCCTACATGGTCCGGAGCTCGCAGGAGCTTTCGCTTTGTCAGAAGACGTCGCAATCAAGGTAACCTCCGGTTGCTACAGCAAGCTTCTGAGAATCGCTCTGTGCTCTCAATAGGACTCTGGAATTGTCAGTCGGCCGTCAACAAAACGGACTTCATCTCTGCCTATGCTAAACACTTAGCCTTAGACGTCATGGCCCTCACCGAAACATGGATCAAACCTGGAAACAATGCAACTCCAGCGGCACTTTCTGTCAACCACACTTTCTCCCACACCTCTCGTCCAGAGGCACGGGCCTGCTCATCTCCAACAACTGGGAATACAACCAACTGATACCCACAGCTACATACAACTCCTTTGAATACCATGCCACACTGGTGACAGCACCTGTCAAAATCTACCTGGTTGTCATATATCGCCCTCCTGGCCAACTAGGAGACTTCTTAGACGAGTTTGATACACTGCTCTCATCCATTCCTGAGCACGACTGCCCCTTGCTCGTCCTTGGCGATATGAATCTACATCTGGACAACCCAAGCTCTTCTGACTTCCTCTCACTCATCCATTCCTTTGATCTACAACTGGTTCATAGTCCTCCAACTCACAAAGCAGGCAAAGTACTGGATCTTGTACTTGTCCGCAACTGCTCTACGGAATCCCTGACCATAACACCTCTGCACCTCTCGGATCACTACTTCATTCAGTTCAGCTTACGCCTCCCAGTAGTATCTCGGACCACCCCTCCTCTGGTATCGTTCCGCCGCAATCTCCGCAATCTCTCTCCCTCTCGCTTTGCTTCTCTTGCCGCCTCTGCTCTTCCACCAGCATGTACATTCTCCTCACTTGAGGTCAATGATGCCACTGAGTCTCTGTGCTCTACCCTGAGGATGTGTCTTGATAGGCTATGTCCCATATCCACCAAACCGGCTCGGCCCTCCCAACCGCATCCTTGGCTTGATGACTCCATCCGTCGACAGCGTACAAACCTCAGAGCTGCTGAAAGGCAATGGCGCAAATCAAGAAATCTTTCTGACTTAAACAGGTTCCAGGCACTGCTCTCTTCCTTCTCATCTGATGTCACTGCTGCAAAGAAGGCCTTCTATAATGACAAAATTCAAAACGCCACGGAAACCAGGAGACTATTCTCAACCTTCAAAACTTTACTCAATCCCCCACCACCACCTCCTGCTACCAATCTGACAACTGATTCTTTTGCTTCTTTCTTCAACGACAAAGTAGCTGCCATCAGTAGGCAGTTCTCTGAACCAACTGCAAAGGCTACAACTGGACCGTATACTAACGGCAGCACCTCCGATTACAATAGTCCTGCCGCGACATTTGCTTCATTCAAACCCCTCACCGAAATGGATGTGTCTAAACTTCTCACTTGCAGCCGTCCTACAACGTGCCCTCTGGACCCGATTCCAACCAACCTCTTGCAATCCATAGCTCCAACTATCACACCAGCTATCACACATGTGATCAACGCTTCACTATCAACAGGAATCTTCCCTTCTGCATTCAAGCATGCTCAGGTAACACCTCTACTCAAGAAACCCTCTCTTGCTCCCGACCAGGTGGGAAACTACAGGCCGGTCTCTCTCCTTCCGTTCCTTGCAAAAACTATTGAAAGGGCGGTATTCAAACAGGTTACTGAATTCTTGAACCAACAGAATCTACTCGACCACAACCAATCTGGCTTTAAGAGCGGCCACTCCACTGAAACAGCTCTACTATCTGTGGTTGAAGCCTTAAAAGAAGCCAGAGCGGAATCAAGGTCATCTGTACTCATCCTGCTTGACCTGTCAGCTGCGTTTGATACGGTAAACCACAGTATTCTATTGTCTATACTGTCAAACATGGGCATCAAGGGTGATGCATACTGCTGGTTCGAATCCTACCTCACTGGGCGACTGTTCAAAGTGTCCTGGCTAGGACACACCTCTGCGCCTTACCACCTTGCTACTGGAGTACCCCAAGGATCTGTGTTGGGTCCCCTTCTTTTCTCCATCTATACCACTTCCTTGGGCCAAATCATCCGCCAGCACGGCTTCTCCTACCACTGCTATGCCGATGACACCCAGCTCTATCTGTCATTCTCACCCGATGACCCAACCATCCAAACGCGAATCTCGGATTGCCTCTCTGACATCTCTGCATGGATGCAAGACCATCATCTCCAGCTGAACCTCTCAAAAACCGAGCTGCTGGTCCTCCCAGCTAAACCAACTTTTCATCACAACATTTGCATCAACTCTGGCTCCTTGTCTCTTGCTCCCTCACGGGTAGCCAGGAACCTAGGTGTTATGATTGACGACCAGCTAACCTTCAATGACCATGTTGCTTCTGTTGCCCGGGCCTGCCGCTTCGCACTATTCAATATCAAAGATCAGACCATACCTAACTCAACAAGCCTCCCAATTGCTGGTTCAAACTATGGTCCTCTCACGCCTTGACTACTGCAATGCCCTTCTGGCAGGACTTCCTGCCTGTGCCGTCAAGCCACTTCAGATGATCCAAAATGCTGCGGCGCGTCTCATCTTCAATCAGCCGAAGAGGACGCATGTCACCCCTCTGCTAATCGAGCTCCACTGGTTGCCTCTGGCGGCTCGCATCAAATTCAAATCACTGATGCTGACTTACAAAGTGCTTAGAGGATCTGCCCCTTTTTATCTAAGCGCTCTCATAAAA
This sequence comes from Limnothrissa miodon, assembly GCA_017657215.1. Lineage (NCBI taxonomy): Eukaryota > Metazoa > Chordata > Actinopteri > Clupeiformes > Clupeidae > Limnothrissa > Limnothrissa miodon. The sequence goes on along the minus strand of JAGFZM010002818.1, from coordinate 23,395 downwards.
ACTCAGGCTACCCCCCGACAACTCCGGTACTCCAATGACTGTCGACTGGCAGTCCCAGCACCTCGCCCAAGGCAATCCAGACTCTTCTCATCTCTTCTCCACGCTGGTGGAATGACCTACCAAAAACAATCAGAACAAGAACCATCTCTGGAGGCCTTCAAAAAGCTCTTCAAGACCCAGCTATTCAGAGAACATCTTCTATCCTAGCACTAAAATGAACTGAAGCACTATCCCCTAGCACTATGCTCCTTAAGGTTTCTGCTATGTAGCTTGATTGTTATCCTCGTTTTGTAAGTCGCTTTGGATAAAAGCGTCTGCTAAATGCATAAATGTAAATGTAAATGTAAATAAATATAATCAAATCGCGGCCGCTAAATTCTCGCTTGTTTGGGATCATCTGCCAGGAGATGGGATCAGAGCACGAACAGCTGCTTCTGCACACTGAAGTTCGCTGGCTTTCCAGGGGCCGGGTGTTAAAACGGTTGTATGAGCTGCGAGGGGAAGTAAAATTGTTTTTAATAGAAATCAAATCGGATCTGGCAAAGTTGCTTGACGACGCTATGTGGCTTGACCGCTTGAATGGCCTCTACCTATCTTTGCAAGATCGCAAAACGCACGTTTTGCTCCTTACAGATAGAGTGGACGCCTTCACCCAAAAGCTTGACCTCTGGCATGGGCGCATCAGTCGAGGGAACTGCGACATGTTCCCCAGCCTTGCAGACTTCATCACTGATGCAGGCACGTCATGCGATTTCTCCTCTCTATTTCAGTCAGCGTCTGAGCACCTCTCTGAGATGAGAAAACAATTTACGACCTATTTCAAAGAGGATTATCGCTCTTTTGCATGGGTTCGGGATCCATTTTTAGGAACAGCAGAAGAGCTGTCTATTGAGATGCAAGAGCAGCTAATTGATCTGAAGAGTGACAGCACTCTGAGGGCACTCTTTACCTCCTGCCCTCTCTCCTCATTCTGGGTAGCAGTGATGCAGGAATACCCTCAACTGTGCGACGCCGCCTTGAAGATTCTTCTTCCTTTCGCATCAACATACTTATGTGAGGCAGGATTTTCAAAAATGACTGCGCTCAAAACAAAATACCGCAATCGTGCACAAATTGAAGATGATTTGAGGCTGTGTTTATCAAACATTGCGCCAAGAATTGAGGCTCTTAGCAGAGCAAAGCAGGCTCAGGCGTCACATTAACATCGCATATAAGCTCCTAGTAATGCCTAGTAATGATAATGCCACTAATAATAACAATAATAAAGCATAAATTCACAATAGGGCTGGTGCCAATTTTAAATTATAGTAATGATAATAGGTCTACCACTACTACTACTACTACAAATGATAATGATAATAATAATAATAATAATAATAATAATAATAAATTATAAAAAGCATGTAACATCATAATTATAGCAATAGCCTTGTAATTATAAGCATATAATTACTCATAATAATAATAATAATAATAATAATAATAATAATAATAATAATAATAATAACAACAACAACAACAACAACAACAACAACAACAACAACAACAACAACAAGAATAAAAAGCATGTAACATCATAATGATAGCAATAGGATAATAGGTCTACCACTAGGCTACTACTACTACTACTACTACTACTACTACTACTAATAATAATAATAATAATAATAATAATAATTAATAATATTAATGATAATAATAAATACTGCAAGCTCACATTAGAGGTCTGGTGCTACTGCCAATTATACCAATAGCCTAGTAATGATAATAGCCCATGATGATGATGGTGGTGGTGTGGGCCTAACAATAGCCAAGGGGCTATCTATCTATCTATCTATGAAAGGTGGTGTAGTTGGAGGGTTGGGGGGTGGGGAGGTGATGAGCGGGTGGTGCCGGGAGGAGGGGGGGGCCCCAACTACACCAGTGCTCACTGTGGTCCTCGGTGTGCTCTGGGACCTTCTGTGTTTGCCCAGACACATAAAAAATTCGAGGGAACATTATTATGAGTATGTTTCTGGACGTTTCTCCATTGTTTGTTGGTTATTACCATTTCTACTGTCCCCCTTCGGGTAAGATCAGTAATATGTTTGACTGTCTTTAAAGGTCTCATTCCATCGTATTTTCATTAATTTTGTGGTGGTCTCTTGTCTAAAATAATGTAATGACAGTTGGTTTCGACAAAAAATATGCTGTGGTTGTCTTGTTTCAAGCTATTTTAGTTAGGTGAAAACGAGAGCAGGGATAGCTCGAGAGGATTCTTATGAATATTAATGATATGCAAATGTATCGCCTTTGATTGGCTAACAACACTGTGACGCTCCCTCTAGTGGGTCTGTCTGCAGGCAGCCTAACGTTTTCTTGAGGGCGTTAACTGCATAGCTAATGTTCAAATTGACGTACATTTGTACAGCTTTTCCGATTTGCTCGTTTTTCCCGGCAGTTTTCTATCACAGGCGAATACAGACTACAGGGGTAGGAGAGTACAACTTGGGCTGACCTATGGTAATGTAAAAACATCAAGTCTTAAACGGTTTATTTTGGAAGGAGACCTTTAATAGGTGTCCCCATGAGAAAGTTAGAACAAGGTCAACGATGCTTGTAGACATTTATGCACACCGTATTGTGACAGAATAGTGACGCGGTTGTTATTGGTAGCCTACTTATTGAACTGGTAGCCTATTTTAAGCTTGAACAGCTCTGGTGAAACAGAAACTCCTTACTGCAGTGTGTGCAAATTATAATGTGTTTTTTTTTCCCGTCTTTATTCTTATTATATTCAAATTCCCCATCGAGAGGGCCAACCTGTTCTTGCAGCTCTATTGTCAGTGGCGCGATAAATTGAGCAAGTGAAATTGTTGGAGCGGGTCATGCGTTAATATTTTAATGTGATTAATTCCAAAAATTATTTATCACAATTAACGTGTTGATTTTGACAGCTATAATAAAAATAAATAATAAACAACACAAATATCCCTTTTCGTCACATTCTCACAAGACCAGGCGCATCTCGCAAGATGTAGCCTACTATGAGATCTCGTCACACTCCTAATAGTTAGCATCCTTAACATATATTGTGTAACACGTTATGCACACACACAGACACACAATGACACACACACACATGCACGCACACACACAGTGGCGTAACAAGCCAACATCGGGCCCGTAAGCAAGATTATCAAGGAGGGCCCCCTACACAACACGTGATCACGCATGTTGATGTCCAGTAAAAGGCTAGCCTACCATAAAAAGGCCAAAAGCAAAAGCAAAAAGAATGAGAAAATTGACAGATGTAATGTTAGCCCAGATCAACACAACAAATAAAAAAAAAATGGTGACGGCGCACCTCAACAAACGCATACACTGCACTCTTTGGACTGCTTCAATGTCACACCATGATGCAAGAGTATGTAATTCTGATGAGGATATATGGAGTTTGACCATTGCCTTCAAATAATTCTATTAGCGATTTTCTCGATAGCTCAGGCTACATCACTACATTTGCCGCAACAAATAAAAAGAAGAGGTAAAGGGCCGCAGTTGGTGTTGCCTTTGATGACCGAGGGGCCTATGCGTGACCATGGGCTCGTAAGCAGCTGAAGTACCTGCTTACCGATAGTTACGCCACTGTACACACACACACACACAACAAAATGTGATAAAGGGGTGACGCGGTAGCAAAACCACCCAGCAGTTTCTGCCGAAGACCTTTGCAAAGCAGCTCATAACATGACGCAAGGATAAGCAGAGTGGGGAGTAGGAAACTGAGGAGGTCAGCGCTGCTAAACTTTGTTCTCGCTTGATGATATTAATACACACCGGAGGGCCAGTTCCGGTCATAGGGCAGAATTCTCTGGGTGGCTTAAATAAAAAAACAAACGCGTAGCTGCTTGCTTTTCAGCCTGCGCACATTCTGCTATAGGCTCAAATCAGTCACTTACGTGCCATACGACCAGTTGCGAGTTCTAGGCGGAGCAACCCTGAAATAGGGGTGTTTCTCATGAAAAGGTTCCTTGCGCGTATTCTCCTCCTGACTTAAGTCTTTTTACTGCTGCACACCTTTGAGGGCTGTATTAAGGTCAAGCACCACTATATGGTGAAATAGTATATTGCGTTTCATGTCGGTCACGGACGAATTTGAACATGCCAACGTTCGAAACATTCTATATTACGTTGGTCATCACTATTTCTACACTACATTTAACACAACCACAAGAAATTATTAGACAAAATTAAACCTGTTTTTTTTTTATAATCCTTGTCTGATTCTGTCTCCTGTTCTAAATATTGTCCAATTAAAATACAAGAGAACAACCATATTTCTACCATGTTCTCAAAAAAAAAAAACGCAAAATGCCAGCCCTGCACTTCCTTGCTTGAGTGGGAACGAGAGGAGCACGTAGACAGCCACGTATTTGTCGACTTGTCCTGCAAGTGTGACTCCCAGACACCCCACTCTGCGCTCTTGTTTAGACCGTGAGGAAAATCAGCTATGCTGCCGCAGCAATGATCCACTAAACCAGTAGGTGATCATCAAGGTCACAAGCGATTATGGCATCTGGGTTGATCCAGGGAGTTCCATTGCATAATCTTAAATCGATAGATCGATAGATCGATAGATAGATAGATAGATAGATACTTTATTGATCAAGGGGAAATTCAAGGTCCCAGCAGCTTAAAAAATCACACACAACATATACTACAGTGTACACAGGATGATAAGAAGCAGATCAACAAAACAACATGACTAGATCAACATTACTAAAAATAACAATAGAATACAAATGCTATGGGTAGAGATGCGCATGAATGTACTGTGGTACAGTATGGGGTGTGTGTCAAGGTAGTAGTGCAAATGAGTCCAGTAGTGCAACAGTGCAAAGTTAAAAGTCTATTGACCAGCAATAAATATGTGCATATGTAAAATGGACAATAAAAATTATAAGCATAGCAATTTAGCAGTTCTAGTATAAGTATATGGACAATAAGATAAAAATAAAAATAGCCTAGTAATATAAAAATTACAGCATCAGTGCAAGGATAAGTCTATATAAGTCATATACAGGTTCATGCATCAGTCAAGAATGCAGGTCAAGTATGAAGTTACAGTTATTGTTATTGGTCAAGTATGAAGTGACAGTGTAAGGAGTTGTGCATGTGGGCTAACGTAGCCAGTAGGGTCCCTAGGCAGTGTCAACAATACACAGTATTGTAGAAAAAAGTCTTGTAAGTAGTCTAAGAGGGCTCAGGTGCAGATAGACTATGCAGAGAAGTCCAACTCTCCTTTTCCTTTCAGTGAAGCATTGTAGAGTTGTATGGCCCTGGGTACAAATGACTTCCTAAGTCTGTCTGTTGTGCATGTCAGGGAGCGTAGTCTCCAGCTGATCAAGCTCTTCTGCTGCATGATAGTGCTGTGGAGTGGATGGCAGTCATTGTCAAGGATTTTGAGTAGCTTGTTCAGGGTCCTTTTTAGGGGTGGGCAATATAGATGATATATACCGTATGCAATATGAATTTTGCCAATGATAGAGATTTTGGGTCATATCGCCATACCGTGATAGGCTCATTGCGTCTCCACAACCATGTGAAAAAATGTTGACCTGTAGCTTCACCTTATTGATAGCACCTTTTCATTCTTACAACGAAACTGTAAGAGCCTATAAATTGAACAGCTACTGCCTGACACAAATGCAGCTTACCAGTTTACTTCTGTGTGAATTTGAGAGTCCTATATAAACACCTCCGAACGATGACTAAACAACTGTTGTACATATTGACTTTATGCTATGGTAACCATTAAGAAACTGTTATGCTGTAAGTTACATACCAAAGTATACCGTGATATATATCATCTACCGTCTATGGTTCAAAATATATCGCAATATAAATGTTAGACTATATCGCCCACCCCTAGTCCTTTTGTCTGATACTGAAGTGATGCACTCCAGTTCAGCTCCCACAACAGATCCAGCTTTCCTTACCAGCCTGTCTAGTCGCCCAGCATCCCTCTTCTTAGTGCTTCCTCCCCAGCATGCCACTGCATAGAAGAGGCAACAACAGACTGGTAAAACATCCAGAGAAGCTTGCTGCAGACGTTGAAGGACCGCAGCCTCCTCAGGAAGTACAACCTGCTCTGCCCCTTCTTGTAGAGTGCTTCTGTGTTGACTGACCAGTCCAGTCTATCGTCCAGATGATCACACACTTTCGTAGTAGTTTGAGAAGTGCACAATTTCAAAATGACATCACTTTCACTGAGATCGTTTTTTGTGTGTGACTACAATCTTATCTTTATTTTTCCTCCCTGTCCTCCATGGAACAAACAGGCTAAGGTAGAAGGAGCACATTTTAAAAGTTTTTCGCTGGTTAAGAAGCACTAAATCATCTATGTCTTATTTTGTCATTGCACAGTTTATGAATTCAATGAAATTGTATTATTCCATGGTATTCACAAATGTTTTGCACTGGTTGAAATATTATGTCAATGTGTTAATTGATTTGTGGTCGTACTTTGATTTTGATAGCTTAGCCGATAGGCACAGACGCTTAATCTTGTCATACGTCATATGCCTATTCGAATATAAAGTCATAGCTTGCACTTTCTGAACTGCATATTGCATACTGCAACTGCGAAAGTCCTTGTTTCATGTTTTCCTGATAGCCACAATCCATTATATTGGCACTGAGACTGTGGGAGAATTCTGCCCATAGTGCATTGTATGCAACTGAACCCTGAGGTCATCAACTTGCATTAGCATAATGCCCAATATATCATGCTGTACAAAGAGCCAATTGAGTAGTAAGTATGAAATGGCAATTCCCAGATCTAGTGCCACTGCAGGTATGGGCCCTTTCCTATAACATCTAGTGTGTGTGTGTGTGTGTGTGTGTGTGTGTGTGTGTGAGCACACATACAAGTGTGTATTTGTATGAGAATGTGTTTGTAGGTGTGTCTGCCTGTGTGTACACGTTGCTACCCCTGTGTGTTGGTGACAAACACATGGGTGTATGGCTGAGTGTATGGAGAGTGACAGTAAGTGAGTGCTCTGGTTTATATTCAGAGTACGGGCTCATCTTCCAGAAACCTTAAAATAGACACACACTCATGACTAAGACAGACTAATCTGTCTGTCTGTCCATCCAACACCAGTGCTGTTTGCAGTCTGCATACCACTTCAGACATGACTAGTCACTCAGATGTATTACAGCTGTATTATGCTTAAGGTTCCCCTACTTTGTCCAGTATAGACAGTTGTTACCATAATAAATTGTGCGTCATTAATGTGTGTGTGTGTCTGTGTGTACCTGCCTTGGTTTGTTTGAGTGTGTGTGAATTTGTGTGTTATCGAATTGCGAATAGCGAATGTGTACTCACTTGGTACTGATACTTTGCATCTCCACCCTTGGCCTTTTCTTCCATCTCTTTTAAGGGCAATTCCTCATCTTCTTCCTCTGAATTAGACACATGCATTTACACATTTTACAACTGCTGTAGTTATTTAAACTAAGATATTAAAAATACATTGATTCATTGCATATTGATAACTATAAATATTACTTATAAGACAGAAATAAAAAAAAAAAACGAAAAACTTTCGTCTATAACACCAAACCCCCTGGCAAAATTCATTTTGCATGCCATAGTATGTGTTCACACAGTGTTCCAGGGTACTGCACAGTGTACAAAATGGACAATGTACAGAAGAAGAGGGAGAAGTTGTTGAAGATTGGGAGGTGGGGTACCTGCTTCAAAGGACTCTGCCTCTGCAGCCTTTTTTATCTTCTCATGCAGAATCACCTTCTTGGCCATCTCTTGAAAACTCTTGTTGCGAGGTAGAAAAGATTTTTTCATAGTGCCAGGGTCATTGTTTGAATCAGGTAGTGATGAATCTGCAGATGGAACTGATAGATTAAAGAAACTGGGTGAAACCTCTGTACTGCGATCAGGAGGAGTGATAGAGACACTGGGACCTTTGATGTAGTGAGGCGACGTGTCCAATGTGGCTGTGGCTGAAGAATAGACATTTTCGAGTGTCTTAGAAAGATCTGGGCATGCAGCAGGAGACTCAGTGGTTTCAGACATGGGGAGAGATTCAGCAGGGCTCAAGAAACAGGGTGCTGGATTGGTGGAAACAGGGTGCTGAGTTGATTCTCTATTTTTCACTGGCGATGAATAGGAGATTGGAGATGGGTCGCTCAACTCCATAGCAGCTGCCAAAACAGAGAAAAATGCAATGATTTGACAGACAAGAACTCATGCACAAGTATAAATTCACAACATGAGTATGAGGAACGACAGACAGGTCCAATTCAACTGTGACAGCTGACATCTGGGAATGACACTGCCCAGGTTTTTTTATTGTCTTGATATTGTTATGTATCTAATCTGTTTCATAACCTCTCGTGTGATCAGCAATATATGTGTGAAAAGAAAATGTTGATTTTGAGTGGTGCAGGTTTATTAATTAACCACAAACTGACAAAATTTGTCCCGAACCCAACAGGTACATTTTGACTGACAGCTTTTTAAAGCCCAAATCCGTTTACATCCCGAAATTATTCAAATATGCACAGACACAACTCTTTCTCCTTTTGTCAAGAATAAGTCATTAGGGGTGTAGGCCTACATTTTAACATAATTTACTCATTTTTAACACTTAAAATCTTTTACCATACTAAGTAAAATAAAAAAAACTATGTTAGGGAGTTGTCCCTTCCCCTGTTGATCATTGGTGCTCTTTGTTGTGAAGCGCTATGAGACATGCCTTTTGTAAAATGCGCTATACAAATAAAATTGAAATGAACTGAATTGAATTAAATGTTTTTAACACTTAAAATACCTTACGTTCGTGGCTGGCTCGAACGAAATGTAGGATAAACGCCACACTCTGTGCTCCGCTTCACCTCATCAGCATCCGTTTTTGCATCTATCGTGCTGGTCGAAATGCATCACCTGATCGCTCATTTACCGCGAAAGGCATGGCGCAAGCCCGAGCCCAACCCGGGCCTGAGTAAAATTATAAAAATTAAGCCTGAATCCGCCCGAACCCGTCGGGCCAGGTTGGGTTCGGGCAAAAATGTCCTGCTCTAACTTGGAGTAGACCTCTTTGAATGTAATCTATGTGTTTATTCTTATAACAAGAATTAATGAAGAACAATTTTGCAAATCTGATTTGTCTTCAGTCTTGAATTGGCGAGCTCAAGAGTTATGTGAATTTATATCTTTAATAAAGCTTTTAATAAATGCATCCCCAGCTTGTGCTGTTGTCATTATCAATAGTGTAAGTAAACAACATGCATGTTAAAAAACAGTGGAATATTTTCCTCTGAAATAAATATTGTGTTTTTTTCTATGCATTTGCCAAATGTCTTCATTTTTTTGGCCCGGCCTGTATATCAGTCCCAGCTTTTAAAGGCATGTATCAGCCATGCCCCCGGCCATTAAACCAGGCCCGGCTATTAATTAGGTCCCGGCCATTATTTCAGGAAATACGGAAGTAGCCCAATCGAAATCCCTTTCCCTGCATTTGCAATGCTTTTTGTTTTATATTCAAAGTAGAATGAGTGCACATTACGATTTGCAGATCGCTGAATGTCATTTAGCAACACCAATATACCTTCAACAACACTTGATGTGATCTTGTCAAGACCCTCTTTGACAGGACAATTTGCTCCTGAAACACTAGTTACAAGCCCTCCTAGTGGCTGGCTCTGCACAACCATGCATTTTTCAAACTGTTTCAAACTGCTCCTTTAAATAGGTAAGCAAAATCGTACGTTGAAATCCCTCACGTAATGAGCGACCTGGGCGACAAAAGCGAACAGAACTATTTATCGTAGTCACTGTTTTTGAGCGATTTTGCAGCTTAACACATACTGAGGAGGATTAGGAGATTTGATCACTTGGGTGATTGTTGCCTGTGCATGTTTCTATGGTGACCCATACAAACCTGTGAGATACGAACAATCTGCATTAAAAAGAAATATCCAGTCGTAACAATGTGATTGTAATGTCTTAAAATGTTTATTTCTCACCTCAAATGAAAATAAATATCATAAAAAAATGCTAAATTCACGAAATATATCCATAATCCAGCCTCTCTATACAGTTGTCCGCCATGTTGAACTTTTTCTGAACTTGCACGACCCTTCACCCGGATTGGCTGCTATGAAAAATCGCCCTACTTAATCATCCAACATTTGCATAAAATAGAGTTGGCAAGTGACCCGGAAGCCTGTAGTTTTTCTTGTCAGCATTTCACGACATCCGGTTCCTAAGGTTTTTCCCCTATGGGAAATCCAATGTTAATTTTGGAGCTCCATCTCAAATAAGCACGTGAGCAGACGACCTCCGCATTCGATGGAGGATGTTAAAAACAATGGGTTTGCTGGATGTTATGGACGATGGGTTTGCAAATTTGCAGTCTAATGACAAAATAAATAAGATGTTGCTATCACTAGGCTAAAGCGGAAAGCCCTTTTGACTACATGTTAGCGGCGATTAGCCCAGACGTCATGGTAACCAGAGCTATACAAAACCGCGCTCAACGACATGTCATCCCGCAGTTTTTTAAAGCCACTATGTGTAGGATTTTTCTTCTATTTATCTTCGTCTTTTATTAAAAATACATTTTTTCTTTAAAAAATACAATGTAAAACGATGGTAATTACCTCCATGAATAAATTGTAGTGTTCCCGTAAACTTGGTAATTTCCATTTATATATAGATGTGGCTGGGTACCAAATGAGAATATCCATTTTGCGCCGCCATTTTCAAAATGAAGACCATGGGAAATGAGGACCGTGGGAAGGGAAGGGCTAATACATTTTATTCAAACGTGTGCAGTATACCACTTCGCCGATAGATGGGAGAAATTCTCATACGAAAAAAATAAAACTTACACATAGTGGGTTTAAAACAAGCTTTGTGAAAGATTTGCCAATTGTTGACCGTTGTAATCGTTGTAAATTACACTGAATCATTGTAAATAAAGAACATATTGCATTTTAAATCATTTTACCGATAGCATCATTTATCATTGTTACAATGCATCTAAAAAAACACACCCAGACTATGTTGCTACTCATTTTATTGATGAAAAACTAATGCCTAGGTCCTCGTAGGTCAGACACTGCCATATTTGTTGTATGTTGTTTTGTTATTTGAGCCATTCATTTTCCCATAGGGGTTTTTGCTTAGGAACCGGAAGTAGGAAAATGCTAACCCGCAGCATTCACTTGCCAACTCTATAGCCTGGCTTTCTATTTTTAACCCCGCCCACCCAATGACGAGAGACAAATCACCTCCAATTGTCGCCCATCGCCCGCTATCATTGAAAATGAATTGAAACTTGAAGGGAAAAATTGAGTCACCAGTTGGCTGCCCTTGTTCTCCCTCTGCTTTCTGCTGCTTCTGTTTACTTTTTTGGTTCAAATTTACTGTCTCATCACTATCACCATCAGTAGACTATTTGTGTTGCCTACACCTGCATCCAGCGGTTACGCAAGTTATATATAGAACAGCTGATCAATCTCTGAGCATAAGCATTTCACAGGTCCCGCTCTCACAGACCATACCATTCCTTAATAACAGAGAGGGGTAAATGAAAATATGATAAAGAATTCAAGAAAAATGTTATAGAAAACGACAACCATGTTCAATTTTCTTATAGTAACAGACAAAATTTTATATGTTATTTCAAAAACCTTAAACAGGACAACATTATTAAGATAATTTTATTAGCCCCTACTAGGACCCAATGTCAGTGCTGGGCACCTAGAATCGTTCTATGAAATAACACACGCCTGATAAAACATATGCGAGTTGTTGTTGTTACTATCTGTAACGTTGTCTGTTAAAACGACATGCTACAACATGACACATCTATAAGAAGTTATATGAGAATATGTTAGAACCATTACCAATAACACCTCCAAACTTCGAAAGTAACGTCTGTTCCACACAAACTCAAATACACACTTTAACTTAGTCGTGCGGAACCCTGAAACTCAACAGGCTGCAAAGCAAAAAAAAACCTCTGAATTTTAGGCTACTGGAAACATGACAACGAAAGGACACAAAGTAAAAGAACATGACTTACGTGATCGATTTAAACAAATCTGTATCGACGCAAAAATGGTTTTCGCTGCATTGATTACCACTCGTAGACGGCAGTCTATTCAAGTTCATGTAGCATTCCCGACTGCCTCCTGAAATCGGACACGCGATTTGACCCATAGACATCATATACATAGACGAAGCATCAGCAGCTAAAACGCGAGAAATACGGCCGCCATCTTGAAGGGGGAGCAACAGAAAGGATGCCGGGCAGGTGTTCAGCATATTCTTGCTGAAATGAGCAAACCATTGCGAATAGAAACCGAAGGATTGTCATATCATACCATATCTCATATGTACCATATCACAGTAAGATTTACCATACTATTGGTTGTATTTTGTGAATAGTGTATTGTCATATTACCAGAGAATTGAGATGGAGCAGGCTGAAGCCAACTACCAGTCCATTAGGTTAACATATATAAGTGTGATGGTACAATTGCTTGACAATGAAATTAATTAAATTAAAACGTGATATACTTGAACAACATACAGTTCATATAAATGTATCATATATAATTTGATGTAAAAACAAACGTAAATGTTCAGATTTTGTAGGGGGGCTAATAGTTAACTAAACACTCACATCAGTGGCAATAAAGGGTGATAAACATTACGAATGACAGACGGAGAGTCGGTTAGAGCAATAACTGTAGGCTACTGTCCTGTCTTCCGGAAGTTGATAACCTGGACCACCCCCAGCACTAACCTTAAAGGTGCTCTATGCAATTTTGCAAGATTTTAGCTCAATTTCATCTTTATCTCAAACCGTTTCTACCACCCCTTGATTGGCTTGCTGTCTGTCTGCTGAATACATTGGGAAAAACCCCGGTCTCAAAACACAACACAGAAGCTGCAATACCAAAACAAACACTAGGGGCAGGAGGATGTGTACCAAAGCATTAACAAACAACGGCCAAACAATCGTGAAGAAGAGGTGGGGGTTAATGCGCGTGCGACAGTGTTGATTGTACAGCGTGAATCCGGGTGTGAGTTAGCAATACTGTGTCGGTAAATTATTTTTGAAAAATGCCTGAGGCATGTCCGAAGAAAACATGCTCGGAGGAATATAAGGCGTGAAGAAGAGAAATTGAGAAGCAACGAAATAAGCCCCTGGTTACATTGGGGATTCGTTTGAACGGTGGATTTCGCCGGATGCAGAACTTCCAATCGGATGCAGTCATGCTGAGGTGCGCCGACGGCGAAGGGCTCCCAAGTGTTCTTCCGCCATACATAGTTCTCCTTGTTATCTGCTTAGAAAATTGCTACGTTATATTTTGTGTCACCACAACCATCTTTAATAACTATTCGAGTATCCGCATGTTATACTCTGTACCCGTCTTTAGTCTTTTTATTGTAATTCTGTGACAGGTACTCGATTTTTTTTATTTGTAATAACTTGTACAGTAGGCTACTACTGCATTCAGATTTTTTCTGATAATAATTGACCATTATGCCTCAGCAGGATGCCAGTTGGGGCACATTTCATGTAGACCAACTTCCATCTATCTCATGAACTCTGTGTTGACTGCTATGTTAATGCGCTGTACACAGGTGTCACGATCTAAAACCGCCTCATGATCAACAATCAGTTTTATGTGTTTGTGCGTGTGTGAATGAGTAAAAGAAAAAGAAAAAGAAGGGGAGTTTGAAATTATCAATAAATTGCATAGAGGTGCAATGACTGTGTGTGAAGGCAGTGGCAGTGCATTAGCCTGATTTGATCAGCCGCTTTCACTTTGTTTCACTTTGTGCAAAGCGTCAGAGAACCAGCCATAGGCATTCGTTTTCATGACGGTGGGCGGGATATTTTCTGCTTCAACCAATGGCTACTGCTTGGTCGTGATGTATGCTATTTCAGATTGGGTGGTAGAGTTCAACGTCATCGCCTTTAGCCCCAGATCTGTTCGCTGATTCGCCGACACAATTTCTTGTCGGAGAAAACTAAAGCTTATCGTTAGTTCCCTGACTAGTTGTTGGAGGAAAATGAAATTGACCGGAACCACTAGGCGGCGTTAGCCTGGCTAGCAGTGCATGGCAATGTAAAAAAAAAAATAAAAAAAACATAGAACCACAGGCCAAAACGCACAATAAACACATGGTATACAAATAATTACAACATCTACATGGTGACATTTCAGGGCCATTTTATGAAGAAAAAAGTTTATTTCTTACATACTGTTCCTTTAAGGACATGGGAGAATTCCTTTTGTAATGAACACACACCTTGACTATTCTGTCAGGCTGTTTAACTTCACCTCTCGAGGAGCCGCCTGATGTAGTAGGCCTCCAGTCTCGTGCAAATGAAGTCAACTAGCTGGGTGACATTATAAGCCTTCAACCTGTAGGGAAGGCAATGAAGAACATAATGATGCCCAACTGTCTCGGTGTTCAGTGGATTCCCAACTGCCCTCTTGTTTGGTAGATCATCATTACCTGTGGAAGATGCTGTCTTTCAAGACCCTCATGGCACTCTCAACAAAATTATTAGTGTTGTTGCCCCGTGTCGGAAGACCCGTGCGTAGACAGATAGCCCAGTCCCTGCGTTGGGCAAACACTGCTGACAAATGGTAAAGCAATCAGAAGATAACAGTAGGGCATTTTTGACCAATGTTGGAATTAAAACTCAATACATAGAGTAAAACAATATGAATTTCTCTGACAAACCCATCTCCACATGGCCTGCAGCACGTGAAAGACACAGGAGGGTAGCGGTCTGAGGAAACACATTCTGCAATGCCTGACGCAGGGCTTTGCAGTCATCTGTCATGACAACCTTTGGGCCCAACTCTCCTTGCCCATAAAAAGCATCCCCTGGTAGCAGAGTTTTCAGCAACTTGAGTCCTGCTTCAATGGTCTTTTGGGACTCAGATGTTGTGACTATGACTCCCAGTAATGACAATTTTTAACAATATTTTGAGACCCAAGTTGTGGGCCCTGGTTGAATTGATGTATGGCCCCTCATTGTAATTATCTATGAAAGTGCAGACTATAGAGAATAAAATATTTAACTAATAAGGCAATACATGTGAAACAGATAAAAACATAACCCTGTTGCTTTATGGACAGTGGGAACACACCTGATGAATCCATGAAGAGCATTTCACCACTGTGTTTCTCCAGTCTGTGGATCCTCTTCATAAGCGGAGTGCATACAGCAATAACTGTCTGCCCATCAGAGGTGAACTTCATCTGAGCACATGTATCACTTTGTTTGTTTGTTATAAACCTCCAGGCGTTCCTGTAGGTTTTCCACCATGGCATCACCTGATACTGCTCCATAGTTCCTCTTAAAAATGGACTAGTGTAATCTGCAGAAGCAAACAAAACAAACATTTTTTTAAGCTACATCCTAACACAAAGTGCACACACACAAAACCTGACGCACTATTTCATGAACCCGTCTCATATCTTTCCAACACCCATTAAACCAAAGGTCTTGTTTAGCCTCCCTTCACACACAACAGCATACACACACAATGCATACTGAGAGCACACAGAGAGCATACTGCCCACTACCCCCACCACCATCACACACACACATACACACACAATGTCAATGTGTTATAATTATAGCTGCACACTTTGTTAGTCATTTTTCAACACAAGAGAGACACCAAATTATCCTACCACTACGTATCACTGTTTGGTGGATGCCCAACTGCCGGTGTGTTCGGTGGATGCCCAGCTGCCAGCTTGTTCGGTGGATGCTCAACTGCTTCTCAAAGATGAAACTGACCAGTAGCAGAAGTGGATGTCTGAGCAGATCAGACCCTCCATGATTTCGTGATGTTGCGATTTGCAACATCAACGCAACTTCAACCAATCCCCGTGAATTCAGGGCGGTGTTGCAATTTTAACTAATCACCGCAACTTTCCCACAAAATTGTCTCACTCAAAGTCCTTATTAACACTGAGCTAGAATTACACGTCTCTGTCTACTCTGCAGCGCGATCAATGGCATTCTTATTGATACATACATTGATTCATACAGAGCAAAACGATCCACAGAGGATGCAATCTGCTCTGCCCTCCACCCAGCCCTAACTCACCTGGACAAGAAAGACTCATATGTGAGAATGCTGTTCATAGACTTCAGTTCAGCATTCAACACCATAATACCACAACAACTCATCTGCAAACTGGACAAACTGGGCCTCAGCACCTCCCTCTGCAACTGGCTGCTGGATTTCCTCAGCCAGAGGCCTCAAGCGGTGCGTGTGGGCAACAATGTCTCAAACAGCATCACCCTTAGCACGGGGGCTCCACAAGGCTGTGTGCTCAGTCCGCTGCTCTTCACCCTGCTGACACATGACTGCACTCCAACCTACAGCTCCAACCACCTTGTGAAGTTTGCGGACGACACAACGCTGGTGGGGCTCATCACCAAGGGCGATGAGACCCACTACAGGAAAGAGGTTGAGCTGCTGACCACGTGGTGCAGAGACAACAACCTCCTGCTAAATGTTAGCAAGACCAAGGAGGTTATTGTCAACTTCCAGAGAGGCCACACCTGTTACCACCCACTGACCATTGACAGCGCTGCGGTAGAGAGGGTGAGCAGCGCCAAGTTCCTGGGGGTGCACATCAGTGAAGACCTCTCCTGGACTACCAACACCCCATCACTGGCCAAGAAAGCACAACAACGCTTCTACTTCCTGCACAAATTCAAGCGGGCAAGTGCCCCACCACACATCCTGACCACATTCTACAGAGGAATCATTGAAAGCATCCTTTCCAGCTGCATCACTGTGTGGGGCGGTAGCTGCACTGACTACAACAGAAAAGCTCTACAACACATTGTGAGAACAGCTGAGAGGATAGTTGGTGGACCACTCCCCTCCCTGCAAGACATCTACACCACCCGCAAAGCCATCACAATTGTCAACGATGCAACCCGCCCCGCACACTGTCTGTTCAGCCTCTTGCCCCCTGGAAAGAGATACAGAAGTCTCCGCTCCCGCACCACCAGGCTCACCAACAGCTTCATCCACCAGGCTGTGAGACTGCTGAACTCTCTCCTCTCCCGGCTCCCAGCCAGCGGAACCACCAGACTGGCAGGAGTATAGGAAGACAGATTGGACTCTACCCACCCCCCACCCCCCACACTCCCCAACAAGGAAACAAAAACTCTGAACTAAGAACTAAAAATAACACTCTTGACTGAAAATAACTACCTCTGCATTGCAAATTGCACACACCTGCTGCTATATATTTTAGTATTCTTTTTTTTTACCACTATTTATATTACCACTACTGCTGCTACAATCCTGTGTTGCACTAAAAACTTCTCAGTGTACACTGTTGGAACACTTACTATACATTATGTCTTGTCTTGTTATATCCTGTATGTTACCTAACTATAATGCCCTAAGCCTACTTGCACTTTTTTTACTTAAAGGTCTCCTTCCAAAATAAACCGTTTAAGACTTGATGTTTTTACATTACCATAGGTCAGCCCAAGTTGTACTTCTATGCTCAACATCAAAATGCTCTCCTACCCCTGTAGTCTGTATTTGCCTGTGATAGAAAAACGAGTGAACCGGAAAAGCTGTACAAATGTACATCAATTTGAACATTAGCTATGCAGTTAACGCCCTCAAGAAAACGTTAGGCTGCCTGCAGACAGACCCACTAGAGGGAGCGTCACAGTGTTGTTAGCCAATCAAAGGCGACACATTTGCATATCATTAATATTCATAAGAATCCTCTCAAGCTATCCCTGCTCTCATTTTCACCTAACTAAAATAGCTTAAAACAAGACAACCACAGCATATTTTTTTGTCGAAACCAACTCTCATTACATTATTTTAGACAAGAGACCACCACAAAATTAATGAAAATACGATAGAATGAGACCTTTAACATTACCTTAATGTTTAGAACTGTTTTTGTTGTGCATCTGCACTTTATTGTTGTCAACATCTACGCATGGGACAAGTGTGAAACGTAATTTCGATTCCTTTGTATGTCAAGTACATGTGAAGAAATTGACAAATAAAACTGACTTTGAATTTGACTTTGATCGCCTGGCCCACATTGAAGCACCCCGATTCTCCCAGTCAATGGGGTTTTACGCGCATCTGGTTACGCGTTTGCTTCTGTTTTTTTATGTGGTGGCATTTCTTCCGTGTTTTTAAAATACTTAACCCATTTAATCATGAGTTATATGCTACAATTTAGCTATAGGCTTATCAAACATTTGACCGGATAGCAACAGTAAGACAAAGAGCAAAGATGATACCAACAGAGACCCAGACGACAAGAAACAACAGAAACAGGTCAGGAGAGCAATACCGATAAAATGTATTCGACAGAAACAGTGATCACAAATGGGCAAGAAAGTTCTACACCTTTTAAATCACGTCTTAAATTAAATGTCAAAGTTATAATCAGTGTCGGGCAGTAGCTTCATGGGCGAAAATCCCAGGGGGGACACAGGGGACATGTCCCCTCCCATCCAAGGGTTGTCCCCCCCAAAAACAATAAAAAAAAAGGAATATATATGTATAAAACACTCGCTATTGTTAAAAATTTATGTATATCTAAAATAACTGTAAGCAAAAAAGAAAAAAGAAACAGTTGAGTTCACCCTCCCTTCCCTCACAGTGGTTTGGCCCACTGCCTGCTTCCCCAGTTCATCTCACGTACTGTAGCCTACTCTAGTCTACATAGGTGGATGCGTGGCTGCAGCTCAATGAAGTTGAACGCTAGTACTAGGGTATTTCATTCACATTAAATAAATCGATTCTCTTTAATGTAGGTAAGGCTGACTCATTTATAAATTAGCATAAATGCTGATTATCCATATAATTTCCCACAAATCTTCTATATTAGCATCAAAAGTTTTGGCTACTTGGTTATACTTATAACGTTAGCTTGTTTATGTGGCATTCAGCCCCCCCAGTACATCTGAAATGTTTTGCAGGTGCCACAGTGTTTTTGCAGACACCCACATTTAATTTAACAGGATGTCATGATTAGTTTAAAAAGTGTTATGCTTGAGGATAGAACGCACAAGGCCATCAGTGGGTACTGTATGTGTTTTTTGCGATATTTTTTTATTGGTGGCGTTAATCTCAGCCGGACTGAATGGACGATTAACTGCTACGTTAGTTTATGCTTTTCAAGGCGACACAGTAACGTTAGATCTAATTCACTCGGCTTTGATTCATCACGTTTTTTGTGGCTGGTATATTTATATTGCGGGAGTCTTCATTATATCACTGTTCTTCTGAAAGAGACTACTGTACTCAATTTCTATTCTGTTCTTAGGTGTCTTAGCTTAATTAATTTTAAACCTTTTTTAATTCCTTGTTTTTATTGTTACCTTGCAGACAGTTTCATAGACTAAAATGACAGAGAAAAGGAGAGCAGATATTAGATCGTTTATCAGTGCACCTAAACGTTTTGTTGCAAAGCTTTACTTATTTCATGTATCTTTTTCACAGTAATAGGCATGTTTACATTTCATTGTATGTTGATGGCTTGACAGTAAACAACATAACAATGCAATAAATAGTTTTAATAATGATAGAAGCAAAGTTTTTCACTGTGGGGACATATCTTTATAAGAACAATCTGACCTATTTGTGTCCCCTTCAAAAATTTCTCTTGACAAATTTTATATCTATCGTCCCCCCCTACTGTTAAATGAAATTTACTTTATTTAAATTAATAAGCTAGTTTAACTACATTTAGTAGCGTGGCTGTAGTGAAGCTATAGCATGAGTATTCTGAATCTGATAACTTAATTTGTTTTTTTTTGGCAATGAAATGATCATTAAAGTTATATTATCAAGCATCAGCTCACAGCAGCAAATCCTCTATCTAGGCTGTACATGGAAGATCAGTTCATTGCAATAATGTGATGCATTTGATGCGTCAGTCATGCCATAATAAACAAAATGTCCACAATGTATGATCACATCACAGTAAACAGTTGAAGAAAGTTGGATTATTAAATATAGGCCTTTTTGTACATTAGAAATGTAGCTATTTTGAACTACTGCTACTAGCTACATTTGGTCTTTCATTTGGTCTTTCATCAGTTTCATCTGATGTGGAGTAACTGGTAGGTGCTTAGTTAACTACATTCTCATTTCATTGATTAGCTTGCCCAACTGGTTATAATATATTGTTATACAGACAACTGAGGATAACAAAAGAGACAGGCAATATTATTATTGCACATATACACATGGAACAATTGAAAGAGGTCAGAAGAGAATCCAATAAAATGTAGGTTATAGTAGGCCTAAGTAGCCTGTGAGACAGATGGACAATGACAAAAAGTTCTATGCTGTTACATTTTTAAATGTTTTCAAAAGTTGGGCCTATGGTAAAACTTTTCAGGGTTTGTTGCATATATTCTAGTGCTACAGTATTTCCAGAAAAGGAGCAAGTACACTCTAAAAAATAAAACCTTGGCGGAACTTAAAAAATTAAGGCAAGTATTTGCATCGCTCTTTTTAAGTATTCCCAACAAAGCAATTATTCAGTGCTGCCAACTCATTCTTTTGTCAATGCGGACTCAATTTTTAAGTAGGCTAAACCTAATTTCAGTTGGCTTCAAAAGCAAAGCCATGTTGAACAAACTTAATTTCCCACAAACCATTTTTTTTTTAAGTGCGCTAGACTTAATATCAGTAGGCTTTCAAAAACTAGGGCATGTTGAACAAACTTTATTTCTTAAGTGCCAACTTAAATTGTTAAGTATGCTATACCTAAAATCAGTTGGCTTTTAAAAGCTTATGCTGAACTTCCAAATAAGATTTTTAGTAAAATCTGTGGTTATTCACATAATGCAATACTCACTACACTGAAAAAATCTGTTTAATTTTATTAATTTAACGAAAATGTGGGCATGTAAGTGTTGAAGTACAACACATCAATGTCAATCAAGTCAAGTCAGCTTTATTGCCAGTTTCTTCACAAGCACAGGTCATTCAAGGAAATTGAAATTATGTTTCTCTCTATCCCATGCATTAATAAAGGCCCTGTGTTACGTTGTAGTAGTGTAGTACTATGGTAGTTAACTTTTAAATGACAATCACAGCGCATGCTTCATTGGATTAAAGGCTTTCTTGTAGTCTGTGTAGCTTCTGTTCACACATTGATGCAGCTGGAAAGGATGGTCCAACAACCTGGAAAGCAGAAGGAGATTTAAATATGATTACAACAACCTAAATCAAGTAAATAGAAATGCAGTGCTGGAGAAGTCATTGAGAAGCTCACCTTTGATGTACTCATCTTGCTGTAACTGAGCTGGGAGGTTAGCACTGCCATTCAAGAGGAGCGGCACTGAAAGTGTGGGAGAGAAGGTTAGGTTGGGAAATATGGTTTAGACTATGTCCACTGTGATCCACCTTCAGACACCTAAAGGACAAGTGCACTATTTTGAATATTTATGGGCTGACATATTTGAAAGGTTTGAAAGGGCCTTTCATATTCAACACATGGTCATTAAGCACTCTGAATTTTGAACACTTAGCGCTTGTTGCATGCATTGCTAGTGGGAGTAGATGAGTGACACATGCAACCTGAATTTTTTTTCCCGCAACCTCTCCCAACCATAACGGTCCTAAGACTTTATTAACAGCGAAAACATTTTCTAAAACCTCACCTGCTCCTATGTGAAGGGACCATAATGGTGGTGTAACTCATGCTTCTTTGTTCCACTCTGAAAGGTCATGGATTGGATGCCTAACAAAGCAGAATAAAAAAAAGTATAAACCATTCTGGACTTGGCTTGTTTTAAAGTATGGCTACATGACACTGGAAATTGCGCTACCGGTCATGGTTGGTATGTGAGCGACACAGATGCAGCGAACACAGCTGTCTGTTTACAGCGACAAAAAAAACTCTAATGCTTGAGTTGACCAATGCAATGTCATCCTATTTTCAATGACCAAATATTTTATGTAACCATAAAAATGTAGTTAACAACAACACATTTTATGTAACCACAAATTTATCGCCGAAAAATACAGGGTGGCGTTTATCTTCCTAGGTTACCATTGAGCCATGCAACGTTTTACTGTGCTATTGTTAGTGGACTTGCCCTCTTGAGGGCAAGTCCACTATTGTTCTTCGCAAGTTTCTTATTGTGGACTTGCCACCACTAGGTGGCAAGGCCAGTATTGTTCTTTGCAAGTTTCTTATTGTGGACTTGCCACCTAGTGGTGGCAAGGCCAGTATTGTTCTTTGCAAGTTTCTTATTGTGGACTTGCCACCTAGTGGTGGCAAGGCCAGTATTGTTCTTCGCAAGTTTCTTATTCTTATTCTTATTCTTATTCCGCCGGATTTTTAGACCACTACTCCTCCTAGGGCTTTCAAGTTAGAGACACCGTTCCAACTCTGACACGTCAGGCCTGATCTCGATTGGTGTGCTTACATTCATCTTTTTGATATCTCTTTGAGGGGGTGTTAAAATGGGGTTTTGGAGGGGGTAGAGAGCGGGGGTTGGTGTTTGAGTGAAGGGGGTGTTGGTGGGGGGGTGGGGG